>KN172330.1:732-28497 GCA_000757755.1 Steinernema glaseri
AATTATTCGCTCTGTGCACGAACGTGAGTAACTCTGAAAACTTATGGAAAGAAAAAAAGAAATGCCTTCAATCTTTAATTCATTGCTTTGCATTTTTTCCAAGGCGTATTGCTCAACGCCAATAGTGCCTCTGATGAATCGATTCCGTGTGATAAGTGGTGAACGTGACAACGATGAAGCCATACGACTAACAAACAACAGGACACATGATGTACAAAATAAAGATTTATTTTAATCGAGGATCAGACAAGCTCTGTGAATTGTTTGCCGGTACCGAATACCCTGGAGGGGGATTCTCGTACTGGGCATAGTTCGGAAGCTGAAAGGGATTAGGAGTAGGAGCTACTCCCTGTTGAGGAGACTGATAAGGAGGCGCTGTAGAGGCTGGAAAGGCCGATGGACTTTGTTCAACGTTGCAAGTCACCACGTAGACGTCAGTCCGCTCCGTGCAGTGGTGCTGGTGGCAGTGGCGACGCTGCATCCTACAGCAGTATTGTTGTTAGCACGGCCACTAAGCACACTCTGTGCTTACCTAGCTCTTCTGGCAATCGCCATAATTATTGCGACAATGAAAACGACACAGAAAAACGACAGCCAATAGTAGTACATCTCTGTGCGAAAAGACCGAACAAGCGGTTGGCTTTCAGCTGGCGATGACAGTGACAGTGAGGCTTATCAGGGCCGCTCGTTTTTGGATTGTCACGATAAGGTCGTAAGAAATTGACGTCATGGTGTTTTTAAGGGACTACAGGGACGAGTGTGAGTCACAGAATCTATCAACGGTGCGTGTAGATTTACATATTGAGTTGATTCATATGAAATAAAAGCTAATTTTTATATTACTTGGCCCGTTTTATACGGCATGATTAAGGCCAGGAAGTTATATACGGCCTATCTTGTAGATCTGGCCGGTACTCCGTTCCATTATCATCCTTTCTTTGGTTTGGATAACGAATTCTACAGTCGTAAACATTGCATAAATCGTTAAAATCTACCCAATATCAACCCATTATGTACATGATACTTTATTCTACATACTTTATCTGTCAGTGGATAATTTTGTTCATACACGAACCATCCAACTTTTATTGAAAGATGTCACTTTCAGATGACCTCTGATGTAAGCATCGCAACACGAACAACCACAGTTCAAACAAATTAGAGATTCAGTTATTCATTTGCGATGCCTATATACAGGAAAAGCCTTACTTGGCTTACATATAGCTAAGAATATAATTTAGAACACGTTCACTTTGGCCAACGATGAACAGCGTCCCATTCGCTTTCTGTGACTCGGTTTTTGCATCCTTTCCATGCCCAGGGATTGTTTTCGAAAAAATCACCCAACTGGATCTAGAGAAGAATTCCGTTTGGCTCGCTGTTGCTCAGAACCATCTCGACAACTATCTCAATCTGCATTTTGCGGTACATCTTACTTTGGAGGGAATATTCTATAGTTTTAGACACTACTCGACA
Source organism: Steinernema glaseri (assembly GCA_000757755.1). Classification (NCBI taxonomy): domain Eukaryota; kingdom Metazoa; phylum Nematoda; class Chromadorea; order Rhabditida; family Steinernematidae; genus Steinernema; species Steinernema glaseri. The sequence continues at coordinate 2,209 of KN172330.1, forward strand.
GATGGTATGACGTCGTATAGTTTTGAAAAAGTGCGAAAAATGAATAAGAAGTACTTGAAGATCGAAACCGTCGAAATTACAGATATTCCAGATACAAACACCTTCGCTGTGGATGAGAAGTCTCTGGTGAAGATAATCAAGTACATTCGACCAACGATGTGCTTGTGCGACCTCCGACTTTTATTACCAGATTCTTCCAGCAATGACCATCTTGGCAAAATACTGGCGCCTCTAGAAGAATCTGTGTTCTGGGGAATAGAAATCAGAGAGTACAGCAAAGTCACTATCGACTTTCTTATGAAGCTGCTGGTTACGGAATGCCCTCGCTACGTCAACGTTCACTTCCAGTGCTCGGATGAATTGCAAGCAACATTGCAAAAATATTACCCGAAGAAACACTGTTTTAATCCTATGACAGGTACACACTACACCCGTTCACGGCTTCCTATTTGGAGAGCCGAAACCCTTACTCTGAAGGTCCTTATCCTTACAGCAGAGAACAGTATTCGGAAGTTCGACGATATCCAAAGGACTTTAAAGGACTTTAATCCGAGGTCGGAGGTTCAAAGTTGGGAACGGCCTGACAGTCATGATATTGTAGTGTTCCTACCTGCAGTGATCTTACTTGTAGCGATCTTGTGTTATATTGCTTTTCAACTTGTATTCTTCTCGAACTAATGCTCTTTTCGTTGTTTTTATTTTTGTTTCTTACTCTCATTAATCTCCATTAATGTTCTTCTCATTGCATACTTTGTAATTCTGCGAAATCAAGCTACATAATAAAGGAGAACTCTTTGTTTGCTTTGCGCTACGCGCAATTTACGCGTAGCCCCGTTAATGTTGTAACTAAATGGTGCTTGGAAGTTTGCCACCTTTTAAAAAGATTCGTTACTTTGAGCAGCTAAATATAAACAGACACAGTTACTGGTGATATATTCGAGTTAGAGCTCTCATTGCATATGCACCCATCCATTTCTAAGGCCCTGACAAGGTTGTATGCAATAAATACGAGAATGTTCGCAAGATTGGCATTCTATTCTGATTAAAAGCTAAACATCTTATTTAATTTGAGGATTGTACGAATTCTGCGCATTGTTGGGTGGCATCGGGTACACTGGAGGAGGATTCTGGGCGTAGTGTTGTTGAAAGTAAGTGGGAGGCACAGCCTGTTGGGGTGCTGGATATGAAGGCGCTGTAGAAGATGGAAAGACCGACGGACTTTGACCGACGTCAGTGCTGTTGTTGCAGTTCACCACGAAGACGTCCGCGCAGTGGTGTTGGTGGCACTGTCGGCGCCGTTGCCTAGAATAGTGTTGTTGGCAGTACGCTCCCGAATGCTTACCTAGCTCTTAGGGCGCAAGAAATAATTAATATGACGAAGAAGAGGACGAGGATAGGTGACAGCCAGTAGTAGAAGTAGATCATATCTGTTTGGAAACAACGAACAAGGAGCACTGTCAGCAGTTGGCGTTCAGCTTGCAATGCACTCGAATGATACTGGCGAGCTTATGAGGGCCGACCGTCCTTGAGTCGCCTTGATAAGGATGCTATGTAAACGGAAAAGTGATGTCATAACGCTATGAAAGGACAACCAGCACGGTTATGAGTCACTTCTCTGCCGTCATATGGTCGCTTCCTGTGTGATTGTAAGGAAATTTTGAAATTTTACATCAATGAACTGATGCCTTAGCAATAAGCTTCCAGCTGTCCCGAAAAAGCGATGTCTTGGCTAGTTTATTCCATAATTTCTTTACAACTCTTCCTTAGGATGATCTTCCTTAGTGACGGGCCTTGTATTCGATGTTTGTGCCTTTTCGGCGTCGCTGTGTCCATTGGCGTCACTTTCGCTGTCCGTCTTTATGACGTCATCGTACGACGGAGGGGCTTCATTGGGCTGCGCTTCATTCACTGCATGAAGCTGGACTGATGTCGTTGGAGGTTGCGGTTGTGTGGAAGGCTCTAAAGTGTGCAGTTGTCAATGTTCTCACGAAAGAGAAGGCGATGTGTTCGTTCGTTCCCACGATTGTCGGAATACCTTGTTTTCGAACATATTTCAACTAGTTTTCATTGATCTTTGTCGCTTGTTAATCAAACATAGCAGACGTATCAGGTGCCACAGTGGAAGTAGCCACTGATGAGAACTCGAAACCCAAAACGCGTCTAGATATGGGGCCTTTAATGTTTTAGTTTGAAGTGTAGTGCTCAAAAGCCATCGTCTAGTGCCGATCAGTGTCCAACCCTTAGTCAATTAAGCATCGACTATTGAGTTTAGGGTTGAGGAGAGTGGCTAAGGGGGCTGCGAGGGAATTTTCTCTAAAAAAATAGGCTCCTTCCTGTCGAGAACAATGACCCTTTAGGTACAGAAGTTGCCCTGGGACCCTTTTTAATCTTTTACTCTTCTCATTATAACCCAAAAACGTCATAACGGCTACTGTTAGCAATCAGCCCCGTTAAATCAAAATTCATCGATAAATTGACCCTTTGTCAAACTGGTATTGATCCGTCTCCTTCGCGGCTAGCCTCTCCCTCTTTAAATCCCTCAAGCTTTTCCTTTTACAACGTTTACACGTTAAGAACCATTAACAGAACCTACGTTGTCCATCTTCTACAGAGTTGACCATATAGACCGGTGCCGAGTTGTTCACCACTCCTGTCCCAGCCGAAACAAAGGCTTCGTTCCGCGGCCTGGCCATGAAGATTGGAGTGGTGGCGCGGCTCTGTGTTCTGTTCGACGCTGCCCTGGACAATGTAGCTCTTAAGGACAACATCTTAGGCCGTGAAAACCAACCGAGCCGCCAGAAAGAAGGCAAAGATGATCAGTACGATCGCAGGGATGATGATGAATGCGTACCACCCGTTCATCTCTGAAACGGCACGACTACAAATCACAGATTCCGAAATGTGACCCTCCAGAGGAGGGGGCCCGTTCCCCCGCCTAGGAGCATATTGATCCGGACGAGGGCCTACCTGAGCGAAGAACGGAAATTCGAAGGCAAATAAAACATGCGCGCGCGGAAGAGCAAACATTACTTCAACCCTGGTTCTTCGAGCAATCCTGTGCAGTGCAAAAGAACACAACTTTCTTGTGTTTGACATCGCTTCTGATTTTTGGTTTATTGACTCCAACTACAGCGCATCACAACTGTGAACGAGTAGGACGTTGTCGAGGCCTTGGATTTGCGCGTCGACGAAATGTAAATACTCCTCGAAGGGGGCGAGGTCGACAGGTGGGTCCGGCATGTTCAGAACGACGAGGTCGGCCTTCTTGCTGCGGTTTAGAATCTCGCGGTTCAAGATCGTCATACAATTCTGGAACACAGCCAATAGAGCCGTCCGGCTAGAATACCGCTTACATCTTTGTCGACTCCGCCAACGGCAGATTCCAGCCCGGCTCGAGAGAACAAATTTTCCGCGTTGGACTGCATCCTAAAGCTAAGATCGATGATCGACTGAACGGGGTACTTCTTCTTGAGGTGCCTGCCCAGGAATCGCTCTCCTTTCTGTGTCGTCCCAACGGCTTGTGAAATACGAAACTCGATCTGTTCTTTCAGCTTGCTCACGTACATCCAGATCAAACAAATCTGCAAAGATGACGTCAGTGGACTATCTCAAGTACATGCACGTCACACCTGCACTTTGACAACTTCGACCGAGTGGAACACGGCACGGTTCTGGACCATCCATTCGATGAGTTTCTTCTCGACCATCGAAGCTAACGAGAGTTGGTCCGGCACGACGACGTAGAGGCGAACCTTCGCTTTCTTATTGGACGACTCGATCATCTTCTCGTACTGGCTGAGCTGCTTCGCAAGGCAGAAGAGCAGATCTCCGGCATCTAGGATCCACCAGACGTCGATTGTTTCCAGGCTCTAGAAATTGTAAGAAGATTAAGGCACGTGAGAAAAGGACAAGGACACAAGGTATCTTTGGTCACCTTCTGGGAGAACCAGCGACAAGACATAGCTCCCAAAGGAGTCTTCTCATGCTTGTAAACGGTCACTTACCCTCATTAAGAACGATCCCTTCATGACGATCACATTTCCGTTCCTCCGCATGGCTCTGTGCATACTGGAGTGATAGTAGAAGGGGATGGCTGTCGCAGCTATGATTGTTCTAAATATATATTACGGTCCTATTTACTTCGTTAAAGTACACTCACTTCGTAGGGTAGTTCATGATTACCGTATCCAACTTGAACATCCCCATTCCAGCATTGTTATAAGCCGCCATAATTACCGAATCAAGCGAGGAAATCTGAACATCGTCCTTGAATAAACCATAAAACACGGTAGAGCCTACCTTCTGGTAGTAGAGGATCATCGCATGTCCAGGTAGGTCGTTTACATTCATTCCCATCTTTGAGCAAGCCACTTCGAACTTCCCCATCTGCATACGCTTCTCTCCAGGTGTGCACGGTGGCTCTCTGATCAGTGTCATAACTAGGGAGGGACACCCAGAACCTTGTTCAAGAGCTTTTCCCGCTCGGATTAGTGCATCGGGGATTTCTGGGGTGTGGGAGAAAATAACGATCCTATGATGGAATCTTCCTTTTCCTGGTCTAGAAAGGGATAGGTACTTAATATGTACAAGGTTAAATAGATATTACCTTGCGACTTTTCCGATAGAGGACGAGAGCATCGCATCGGCGACGTACATCATGAAGTCGACGAAGCCGAGCGACGTCACCGGGTCCGGCTTCACGAAGACAACTACGGTAAGAACGAGGAAAACGCAGAAGTGACATATGGCGATCGTAAAGTGAAGACAACAGGAAACAGCCAAACAGAAGAATCCTATGAAGATCGCCAGCTTCGAGTTGAAGAGGGGGAAGCTGGGATGCCACGCGTTGTTTCCAAAGGCATGAAGCATCCCGGAGATGAGGTTGATCACTACAGCTGCTTGCAGGAAAAGCTGTGCGGCTATTATGATGAGAGAGTCGGCATCAGTGATCAAGCACAAGGTGATGAAACCAATCGTTTCCACGAGGCTTAAGAGGCCGTCGCGAATCCTGACATCTACAAAAAATTAAAAATAAACGATTAAAGGATCTTAAACACACATTTTTTGATCAGCTCCCTCGACATGGGAACCTTCGCTGCGGTCTTCTTGCAGCTTGTGAAGATTGAGTGCAGAAGTCCCATTCCATCAAAAAGACGGCACTTAAGAACTTCCCGGACAATCGTCTTCTGGGCTGAAGTAACAGGTCATAACAATGGTTTCCACGTGTAAGGTTACCTCTGGCGCATTGCGCTGCAGCGAACACACTTGTCAGGATCATCAAGCCGTTGATCACATGAGGACTCCCAACAGCTATCAGCGAGGCAGTCATCTGATGGTCTCTCGTGATTCCATATCGATCTGACAGGAGTATCGAATCCACGAACACTCCATAAACGAGAGAATTCACGAAGAAAACCTAAAATAATCATAACCATCGTACATTGCAATGGAGCCTTACCGTAATCGCATAGATCTTCGCAGCCACCGTCGAGCAGACGACCCGTTTCCGAGGATTCGCAACCTTCGGTGAGATGTTGACGTTGAAGACGTGGCCACTGAGAGCAGTGATTACGAGCGCAAGGAATCGAACTAGTGTTGGGAACTCATCTTCCTAAATGATTTGTGGTACTAGGATTGGGAGTGGAGCAACAACAGTACTCGATATAATCGCTCATTGATGAGGCATTAGGGGGAAGCCTCGTTTGATATAAAAGAGGGATAAAACAAAACAGATTCACCACCTATCAGCCGCCATGTGGGGAAAACTCTCCACCATCGTGCTTGTCGCCCTCTTCGGAACAATGATGTGCCAGGTTAACGTGAGTTTTTTTACTTACTTAGAAAAAAAATGAATACCCTTATTCAGAACATCCCGGGTCAGCTGGAGAGCCTTCCGGGTCAACTCGAGAATCCAGCACTCGGAGCCGCAGGACTGACCATCAACTCAATCAGCTCAGTCCAAAAACAAGCCTTTAGCGCGTCGGGCTCAGCTGTCAACATCGCAAAGGGTGCTGGAGACCCCGTGCTTGGCGTTGCTGACAGTGCAGTCGCAGCCGCTCCGGTAAGACAATTATGCAAAAACACTTGACGCATCAAAATTTTAAAAATTTTAGGCCGCGGGCAAGTTGAAGTAAGAAGCAATCGAGAAAGGAACTTACGTCAATAAGAGCACTTTTCTCGCCTGTTGTCCATGATTTACTTAAGAACGAAAGAGCCCGCAAGTTTGACGTGGCGTTGTGGCATCGGAAGTCGGTCTTTACCGTATAGCATCGCGGAAAGCGCGGGTCATCAGTGAAGGAGGCGTTCCTTGAGTTGGCAGTAGTGAAGTTGCCGATATTTGGGTAGCGATTCGCTGACGGATGACATATACATCTGTTCGGGCCAACTGTCTTCGGCTCAAATAGGCTCCTTGGGTGAAGCACGTTGCCAGTTGCGCATCCTTGAACTTGAAGTTGTCCCGTGATTAGGTTGTAGACGATTCCGGTGTAGATGAGAAGTACCGCCACCGTAATGGAGATGGTCGGCAAAAACGCCAGAACTGAAATAGGGAATCTTGAAAAAAAAACAAAAAAAGGTGAAAAAAACGCATAAAATGGGTATAAACGTGCCACAGCAGGGCTCTAGACAGCATTTAATTTACTCAAATCCACATAAGTGATTAGAGTGAATCTAAGACGAAATTTCTAATAAAAGCAACTTACATTGGAAGATCTTCTTGTTCAGGACGACGAGAAGAAAAACAATAACACAGATGCTGTAGACACAGATCCAATAATTGTCCGAAACGGCTCGGAAGATATTCTTCCACACCTAAAAAGAACGATCAATTAAAAAGCCGGTATAAAGACCACAAACATTATTGTCTTCGAGGCTGAGAGAGTACGGCAAAGCGATTGAGTTGACGAAAACTTCTACCGCCAGATTCACATGGACAGCCGCGAGGACGGCGTTGGCGCAAGCGAAGAGCAGCGCTACTGCAAGAACAAAATATTGACGAGCAGAAGTATTAATGAGCCTACTGGACAGGGCTACAGTGTCGCCAACGCTGTAGGAGAGGATGCTGAAAGGTCCTCCGCTAAGACGCTCGTGTCCACTCGAACACAGAGCCACGACGGAGAATGTCGTTGGAAGAACCTGAAGGGAAAACGTTTTGGGAGTTTTTCTTGAACGGAAGCATGACGTCGGAATACATACTTACCAGAATCGAAGCGTTGACGATAACCAGGATACAAGGCAGCAGCCCGAGAACTCCGACCATCCACGGAAGCCGAAGGATGAGAAACGAGAAGCAAAGCAAGTTCTGAATCCTTGGGACAAAGACTCCCCAGAAGGATCCAAGCCTGGGTGCTGAGAAAAACATGGAATCATCCTGAAGGTGGCGAGCATATTATATTTAGAGTAGTGAAGAGTATACCTACCGTAATCTGTGTAGCCTCAGCGGCATCGCAGCAAGTCTTAAGGAATCGCAAAATGCGCGTTGGGGGTTTCTTTTTCCTCGGCGCATCCTCGACGTTAAGTGGTTCCTTCTCAGTAGGTAATTTTGTAGACTTCTTATCCATTTGCACGGAAGCCACCGATTCTTGGCGGTGATAAAAGAGAAATGAGGGCTGTTTGCAGTGCTTGCATTGAAGCGAGTCTAGACGGTCTTTTGGATTTGTCTCGTCTGTCACAGTCAGGAGCACACCCTACTACGGGGGCTTCAGGCACCCCTTCTCGGGAGTTGAATCAAGTATGGCGACATCTGAAACTGAAAGCTCGACTCTCGAAAAAGCGAGAATTTTTCCGAGATCGAGTCCGAGACTCGAAGAATTTCGAGATCGAGAGCAAAAATCTCGAAATTTTTCGAGTATCGGTCCAAATTCTCGAAAATTTTTCGAAATTTCTGAAGTTTGTTCACGATTTTTCACCAGCACGGGCACCCTGCAAAATACCGTTTTTGCGGAGCGTATTTTTTCGAGACCGAGACTCGAAAAGGTTCGAGACCGAGACACATGACACACATTGGTCTTATGCTGTGCCATTGAAAGAGCCAACATAATTTGCTCCGGAAAACTGCGTGAGACGCCGCTATAACCACCTTTGTCAGGGACAGCTTGTAAAATAATGGGCGTGATCAAACGACCTTAAAATGTTGCTGAACTTTCGCGTGACCACAGTATCATACAGTATCGCTAAGCCTGCTGCTACAAAACGCCGACTCAGTAGGCGGTTCAATTTCTCGGCACCCACGCTCTCATCCAATGCTCAAGAAGCGTTCCCTCTTATCACTGCTATCAAATCCGATTTTCAAAATTAATCGCATAATCCACATCGCACGGTACCCAATCTTTGCGTTCCTTCCACGCTTGCCCCCGCACAGATCCACTCTACAAAAGGGCGTCATTCACCCCAGAAATACATCTCCCCCAAATTCTATAACCCTTTAATGACCCTGTGTCGTGCTCAGTTTGATAGCGTCTGAAGGTGTTAATGTGTTTGTCTAAGGAGCCACGTGCGGGGATGACATTTCTATATTTTCTTAAATTTACCCGGCGGGCCCATAAATCTGTCGCTGTTTCGTCTCTGACGCAGTTACGATGATCGGTATGCCGCGGGTTTTTGCTGTGTTTGTTTATTTCGTCCTAACAGGTCCTCTTATAAAATATAGTAATTATTACTAGGGTTACTAGTTCAAATGTTAGCACTCAGGCGCCCCTTTCATCTGGAATCCGCTTTAGTTTTCTTCTATAGTTTTCTCAGACATATAAAATATTTTGCTAAAAATAAGAGTCTTTTATTTCATATTTTTCTTCGCTTACTGTATTTCTGTCCGTAATGTGGTAACCGAAATGTCGATAGCACAAACGCTACTTCTGAAATAAAACAAAAACGGTACCGCCGCTAAATGCTTATCTCCTAATTTGCACCCTTTCACCTCGACTGTGGTCGAAGACGGCGTACATTAGGATGATGAAACTGCAGAAAAAATGATTCCAAATTTGGCATCAATTACGGCTTTTTGGACCGGTGATAAGGATCGGTCGACGATCTATTCGTCGGTACCAGTGTCTTCTCTCCACGATTCTACGCACTCTTTTGTCTGTAAACTAGAAGTAAGTTTGTTTATTTTCAATCCTTTAGGGGGATCCGATAAAAGTCGCCCTGAGCGTAGTAGCGAAGTTATCGAAAGTATATATATTTTCCACTTTTTCTTTATGTTTGTAGGTGTTTACATGACCAGCTTTCCTACAGTCACCCATCCACAGGAAAATATAAACTTCTCGAAAACGAGCATGGCCCAAAGCCGTTTCTATTATCGACCCGGGTCCAACTGTGCTTATCTCATCGTTTTATGACCTTCCCTCTTTGGTCGATTTAGCCCCTTCCCTACGCTCCTCCTCCCTCTCCTACCATTCTATCCCGGAAATAACCTGTCGACGCGAAGCTGTTAGCATCGGACAGCACTTAACGTTGCATGCAGCGGATGACATGTATCGTGGTCATAAAAATTTATCTTTGTATGCTGGTCGACTTAGTTTTTACTATTGTGATAAGCCTCATTCGCGGATCCTGAAGCGTGCGCTGTGCCACTTTTATGGTCGAGGTCGCGACTGAGAAGGCGTGAAAATACGACTTCGGTGTGAGGGTTAGATTACGGGTGCTGTTCTCTTCAGATCACGGAGAGGATTCGATGCTATTAGAGAAGGTAAAATGTGTGTTCCGGATGCACCATATCTGCACGTTGGCGCTCTACATTATATTTCTGCTGTGCATATTCCTCAATCTCTACGTGCTTCTGAGTCGAGATGACACCATCTACTACTTGAGGATATACCACCTCGTAAGTTGCTTGCTCTTCCCTTGATGCTACTTAATGTTTGTTTATCAGCATTTGGGTACAGGAATTTGTGGGACAGACAGCTACCGTTTAAAGAAAAAGGGCAAAATTGGCGCCGACGGGTTGAAGAGGATGTCACGTGCGACAAAGTAATAAAATTGTTATCAAAATGAAGACGATGTATCGATTGACCTATAATGTCGTGGAGTTGTCTCAATAGGGAATCCCCAAATGCAATTAGGTACTTAAAGGGGCAATCGTCTATAAAACATTGGTGACCTGCGGCGGATCGCTTTGAGAAAAAAACCCTGGATAAGGGTAAACTTTTGATCTTATGAGACACTGACCTGCACAACAATGACGCACTCTAAGGGAGCTCTGGAACTGGTTATAGGTATCTTAAAAAGCGCCAAAAACAAAAACAAGTCAAACCGCTCTCCTCTTCCTGTCTTAATAGGTATCTTAGATATCTTCATCGGTATTTTAGGTATCTTAATGGTTATTGGACTTTTCAGTCCCAGATTTTTAAGTCCCGAAAGACATTTGACCGAACGGATGTTTTACCGAAAACCGTTTTACCAACGTTAATTAGCAAAACACAAAAAGCGTAAGCCTAAGCCGAACTTAGGTGTTAGTCCGACCGCAATGCCTATGCCAATGTCTTTCGGGACTGATAAATCCGGGACTGAAAAGTCCGTGCACGATCTTAATAGGTATCTTGGGTATCTAAAAGAAATCTTAAAAATAAAGATGACACGTATCTTAATAGGTATCTGAAAAAGGGCCGAAAATAAAGAAAAATTAAACCGCCCTCCTCTTCGTCCTACGCACATAAAAATGGAGCTCTTAGTAGGTGTCTTAATAGGTATCTTAATCTATCTAAAAAATCTAAAAGGCATCTTAAAAAGGTGAACAAGTATTTTAATAGATAGCTTAAGAAGGGCTGAAAAAAGACGAACACCGCTTTGAACCGCTCTTCTCGTTCCAGATCGTTGGCTTCCTAATGATCTCATGCGGTATTGTCATGGTAGAATTCCTATACCGCACCCGCACACTTCCCAAACTCGACATCCCTCACGAAATGCCCCGACCTGCGCTCATCGGAGCCGTTGCCCTCACCATCGGAATCGTCATCGGCTACATCTACTTCATCGTGTTCAACTATGCGTTCCAAAACTGTGACAAACTGGTAGACGCTCTGTACGGGTCCGAATTCTGGCTCGAAGTGATCTACTCCATCATCATGGTGTTTTTCTGCGGCCTAAGTCTTGTCTACGTTCTCCAGAGGTGCTACTACGGAGCGATCCATACAAACCTTGATAAGGTAAGTCCGGAACGAAGTTTATCAAAGCATCAGGACCTTCAGGTGTGTCGCCTATGGATCAACGTGACATTCTGCGTTGTGTGGGTCAAAATCGTCGTCTACAAAGGATATCTAAGCCATCAGGTTGGGTGAATTAGAAGGACAAGTAGGCAACTGAATCTTTCAGGAATTATGTCAACGCAAAGAACTGGAAGGCTACTGGTGCCCTGTCATGAAGAGACATTACGACTGCTCCCCGGCCGATGATCTTGACGGAACTCAGAAGATCTGGTACTACTTGAACAAGGGTCTTCTCAACAGTGCGATCATAAGTTGTGCCTCTGAGTTCTTCCCTGTTCTCCTAATTGCTCATTGGCTGGCTTGTGGAGGCGCCGAAGAGAAGGCTGACGATCTACTGAGGAAGAGACAGGTAGGCTTTTTTGAGTTCTCGATCTTTGGCGATAATGCCATCGATTGCTCTTACTTTTGTAGCAGCATAAGACGTTTCTTTATCCTTCAGATGCGCCAAGGAGTTCGAGGACTTCTTCGCGAATTCATGAAGGACATCTCGCGAGTCTACACCGCCAATCCGAACCTCAAGAACCCTCCACTTCGAATCCAAACCTACACCAAGATCTGCATCAACTGCATCACCTATATCGCCACTGCCCTGATGATCGTCCGCTGGTTCATCTTCTTCTACTACTCGATCGACTTTGACACGCTCGCCCTTAAGCATTGGCACGTGAACGACTACATGCAGATCGTCTCCAATGCCTTCCAGCTTCTGATGTTCCTCTTGGTAAGTATTCTGTTACTTTTCTGCAAGATCAACAGACCCTCTTAGATCTGGCGATGGACTTGGTGCCTGAATGGAGATCGCCTGGACGCCCACCACAAATCCCAGGCCAGAGGAGACGTCATCATCCTTTTCGGATGTGCCCTTCTGCTGCTCCTCAAGTTCTGTCTTCAAGCAGCAGAGATCGAATGTCAACGAGCGGACGGCTTTATCAGAACGGAAGAAGCCGTTATGAGAACGGTGTCTCTGGCGATGACACAGGTAAGGCACAACCCATGAATAACCGCAAACTCTGAACCTTATCAATTTGTGCAAATTTGGCCCACTAGGGTGACTCACAATGGTTTGTGGTCAGTTGAAGGTTCAGTTGCGTGTATCTGCTAGGTATACGAAGGTTCGCTGACATTGTTCTTTGGTTTCTGATGCTTTGGTGCTGAACTCCCGGAACATTATTTCAAATTAACGACGCTTCGTCATGACCATAAGCACCGCTTGCAAGGAGGAACTATGGGTGCAATGTGCGTAAAAAGGTCATAAAATCTTCGCCAGAGTTGCTTTTGCGAGGGGAGCTTATCTTTGGAGAAACCTCATTGCTGTCACATGGAAGCCACTTTATGGAAAGGAGCTTTTTGGGCCTTTAGGGGAGAACTCATTCAAGTGTCAAAATGTCTAATAGAAACTCTAAAAAATGTCTATAAGAATGTCTACTTGTTAATGTCTACAATAAGCCTAACTGTATGTTTTACAACACCTTATTTTTCAGTGCAGTCAGTGGCTCCAATATTTATGCGTCCGCAAGCTTCTCGCCCTCAACGACAAAGACATCCGCGCCACTCGACACTTCCTCCCTTCTATAGCGCTCTGCGGTGTGCTCCAAGCATGGATCCACTTCGGCTCAACCTTCTTGGACACTTCTGCCATCAAATACCAGCTGACCGACGACAAATTCGACTTCAGCCAAACTACTCTGGTCATCATGATCTTCACGCAAACCATCTTCCCCGCCGACTATCTGTACGCCTTCACTGTCAGTGGCTGCTGGCTCGAAGTTGTGCTTCGGTACTTGGAGACCGGATGCTTCCAGCTGGGAGTACCCCGCCTAGTTCATGGAGAGGCTCATCATGGAGACGAAGACGAAGAAGGTGGTGTCTCTTTCCTCCACGCCGCTCTGAGGTTCGCCCACCGAAAACGCTTTGGGAGTGAGTCGACAACCTCTGAGAGCTCTGTGGATGACCCTCCTATCACGATTAGTAATGTTGGCGCAGACTCCATTGAAGTGGAGAGGAACGGTAAGATCAATCGATCCATTCATCTATAAGTATTACCCTCTAGGAGTGATCTACAAGATAGACATCCCGAAGTACGGTATCGCCAATGGGCCAAACAAAGTCTCCACGAGGAAACTCTTCCCAGTTCCCCACAGCGATTCGACTGAAAACAACGAACGTGAGCGCTCACAGTCCCTCCACCCGAACCAGAGGCTACGGTCGTTCACATCGAAGTCCGTGGCTACAGTATCCTCGGGCAAATTGTAATCGACATGTACAAAGCTTATACATATTACTATTGTTATACATACTGAGCAGTGGCTTCCAATTATAACTATGAACATCTTCGATTTCCATATTGCGATATGTTCGGGTGCTGTTTGTGCATGGCAATGAAGCTTTGGGTCCGAAATTTCAAGAGAATGGACTCGAATGCAAAATTCAAGAATTTTTGGCTGATTTTGAACTTCATCGTAGAGCATCTCTTGGACTAGGACTATCCAGCGGCATGCTCCCAATCGAATCATGAAGACTTCCAGAAGCGCCTCCGAACTTCGTCAGTGGTCCCGCAACGAACGAACGACCCCAACAACTGTTTCTGCTTCCGAAAAAAAACACAAAAATCCGGAAAATTTCAACCTCAAATCCTGAAAATGTAGCGGAAGATATGCTGAATTTGTGGTCAGACAGTGGGTCAAAAAAATCTTTTAACACCTGTAATTTGTGTAACCACAACCTGTTAGAAGCTAAATGAAGTTAAATGCAAAATAAAAATTAATTAAAAAAATTAAATAAATTTTTTTCCGTTTCCGGATTGCGGAAATTTCCGGGGTTTTTGGCGATTTTCGTTTCCGTTTCCAAAACACTGAAATAAGATTTCCGCACATCCCTGATCGGGGTCTAAATTTCCCCTTCTGTACACCACGAACACTTCTATAGAAGCGCCTCCGAACTTCGTCAGTGGTCCCGCAACGAACTTCCTTGTGACGACCCCAGCAACTGCGCGAAGAAAGGAGTGCTGCGGACATTCGTTTGGTCTCGAACGGAATTAAAGCACGATATAAATAAACGTCTTTGGCAGCAGTTCAGTGTAAAGTGACGGTTATTGGTTTGAGAGATACGGTCGTACGGGACGCCGATTGTTCTATTGCACATTAGCCCGTTTTGGTCCCACCACGAAATCGAGACTTGAAGCGCTCTCCTATTCGGACTTTATTTCAGGCGCGAAGCGACGCGGACATGGACGTTAATTTGCGTTGCGCTTTTCCTTTTCCTATTGAAAGGACCTTTTATTGTTTCCGCTTGTTTTGCTTCCATGCGACTCCGTGAGATTCTAAGGACAGAGCTTCTTTAAAGAAGCGCGTCTTATGTCTCCTTCGGGAGCTCTCAAGGTTCCTAGCACTTTGATATCGTTTTGAGACACCTTTCTCGTTCCTTTTATCACTCTGACAGTCGGTTTCCTTTTGAAACGGTACCAGAACGGGACTTGATGGGCGGGCCCTCTTCTCCGGGTGCTGATTCGGCTAGTTAGGTCCCGACACGAAAAGCATGGATTGTAAAATTCAGCCGTTCAGAACAGTACTTTTGTCAACAAGCGATGCGAAATTGGATTTTATCGCATTTAAATGGAAGCTGGACCCCAAAAAGGTCCTAATTAGAGCGTAAGCGTCGCGCGACCCGAAACGGTCCGATTTCTAGGTCCCATTTCAAGAAGGGATCCAACGGGGACCAGATTCATCGAAACTGGACCCGCTGAAAGTCCAGTGCTTCGATTCAGATGTTCGAAGCTTTCGGACGCGCATCCGAATATGTAAACAGTTTGGAGAAAACAGACCAAAAGGCAGCTCGACAGAGCGAACGTGCGACGTTTCCAAAGGGTCTCCATCCAAGAGGAGCCCCTCTGCCTTGGCGCGGCGGTGCCGGCTATGGTCTCGGCACGCTCGCCTGCCCCTGTGTCTATGGATCTCTTCTTTGCGCGTGCTCGTCTCCGCGTCCCCTTTCGCCAGGCGCCGTCGGGGTACCCGTTTTGCGCGGCCTCTCCTTCGCGGTCCTTTTCGCGTCTGTTTACTTTTCGCCACGATTTACCGTACGCTTTCGCGTTTGTTCCAGATGGCCGCTAACGAAGAGCATGACAAGTCCAAGGTGCCCGGCGGAGCGGTAAATCTGAAGATGGCCCTGAGCGAGTTGGCCAAGGCCGATTTGCCGACCAGCCCTTCTTCTATCCCGAAAGGAGCACGGATCATCCGTCTCGGCCCGGTGAAGAAGCCCGTCCTCGGGACGATCATCGGAGGGCGGCAGGCTCCACAGCTGACTCCTCAGGTCGCTCGGGTCTCTTCCTCGAGCTGCTCTTCACTCGCATACAATGATCGAGTCGAGTGGAAGACGACGGAGGACGGCGCCGAGCTCGTCGAATTCCGCAGCACCCGCTATCCCAATCATACCTTCAAGTTCTTCGTGTCGACCAGGGCCAACGGCGACAAGTTCGCTTATTGCATGCAATGCTTGGATGTGAATCAGCGCCGAACGGAACTTCAACAGAGTGTCCGCCCTCAACCCACCATCCAGATCATCAACAAGCGATTATGCGAACATCCAGATTTCCCAAAAGAGAGCCACATCTGCATGGACAAGGAGCAAGCTGAGGAGAAGAAGAAGAATCTTCCGGATACGTCGAATCTTAGAGTTATCAGGTATGTTAGGGGCAAAGTAACTTCTAGAGCTGTAATTCTCATACCTTCGATCTTTTCGGACTGTATTGCTTTGAGGGGACAAAATGAGATCGAATGCACAAGTATCCCGTGCCCTTTTTACATTTGTTTTGCTTTCAGATTCAAGAATAGCGCGTTATCATCTCCACAGCAGCAGCTCCAACAAGCCGGTCCATACAGAGCGCTCTCCGCCGGACGACCTATCGGCTCCGGCATAAACAAGGGCCGGATCGTCATTAACAACTACAAGTTGCGCTTCTCGGTAAGCATTCCTTGCATCTCACCCTTACAAACGTCGCTTCTTAGGTGGACGCAATGAAAATCCTTCGCGACACTCCTGGAGGATCTTACATCATCGAGGAAATGATGAACGCTCGGGGAGACGCCTCTAAGGTTCCCAATCGCGTTCGCCTCAGCCTCGTTAGGATCATGACGGAGTACTTGATGCAGAATTGCATGCGGTAAGTGACCTTCTGGCTTCTTCATTATATATGGACTCGTTCAGGCCCGGCTTCCCTACGACCAATGAGCGAATCACCTACACCCAGATGTTCCTAGCCCAGCTTCCCGTCGCGTTCGAGGTCTTACCCTTCAGTCGACCCAAGGGATACATCGATAAGCGGATCAAGCGCCTCCGCCACTCGCTGTCCGCTCGGAAACGTATCAACGGAAACGTGCCCATGCCTCTCGTGTTGGCGTCCCGGAACAGAAGTGGAGAAAGCTCAAGCGGGAAACGGTCCCAGTCGAAGTCCATGTCGAGGTCGGACGACGATGACGACTTCGACGATGAGTCTGGCGAAGAAGGCGACGAGAATGAGGAGGAAGAGAGCCAGATGGACGAGACGGGCGATTCGCAGATGAGCACCGAAAGTCTTGGAGAGGAGGATGATGAAGGCATGGATGTAGAAGGAAGCACGAACAACCTGTTGCTGAATGTGATCGAGGACCAGATCATGAACGAGCAGGTCAAGCAGAAGGGCGAGAAGGTGACGATCAATGTCAGCGTGAATGGACAGAATGCCGAAGACGATAAGGCGAAGGAGGAGTCTACCGTAGTCGACCCAGCGAAGCCCTCTACTTCCTCTTCTCCTCAAATTTCGACGATTACGACGTCATGTGGAAGGAAACGAAAAGTGATTGTTATTAGAGTAAGTTTGCCAGTTCCCTGATTTTTCCTTATCTTTACTGTTCTAGTCTAACCAACAAAATGGAGACATCACTCCTCCCAAGATGGCTAGCCTCATCTCCACGCCATCATCCTCCACCCCTAGGACTCTCACACTAACCCCGGCCCAATCTCGAGACTTGTAAGTACAACCCACGAGCCGTCCATAATCCATCGTATTATCTATTCTAGCACAGCGCGTCGTAGTTACCTCCAGCAACTCAAGCAAACGAGCCCTGAGAAGTACGTGTCACGCTTCATGGACCGCTATCCGCTGATCTTCCAATCGAACAGGACCATCCACGAGGAGTTCCTCAACGTTTGTCCGCAAGCCAGGATGGCACAACCCGGGAACTTTGCTGCCTCGTGGAAGGCGTTTTGGATGCGCCGAGTCATGAGGTACGTCAAGAGCCTGAACATCGATGAGGTCTTCGACCTGGACGCTTCCGTCGACGAAGATACCGTGTCCCGCCATGCCTTCGATCAGCTGCTCTTCGTGTTCATGACCAAGCAGCGGGAGTACTTCCGGGACCATCTCTGGAAGATCGTTCTTAAATGTAGTGTAAGTTATCACAACGCCCTACTCTTGCCTCTATTTGGGTCTTTTAGTCAATCGATGATCTCAACAAGCTGACCAATGACGGCACTCCCATCGAACATCCCATCATCGTCCAGCTGACTCGGGGCGTCGCCTCCCAATACTTCGTAGTATGCGACAAGGAGATCATCCCGGTGGAGGGCAAATTCACCGAAGCGCTTCAACTGCTCGTGGAGCTCTACCAAATCTTCGGCATGGAGTACCCCTGGGAATACGTCCGCTGGTTCCAGTTCTTCGAGCACATCTACGGAATACGAACGCCAGCATCGCTGGAGAACAGAAAACTCTTCGGCGTCCTCAAAGCTATGTCCCTGAAGACATGATCGTCTCATTGTTTCATGTCTTTTTTTAAAAAAAAGTGTTGTTAAATGTCTTTATTTGGGTTCAATAGATATCTGACTATCTTCGGGCCTATGAAGCTCGTCCGGCTCTGGCGACGTAGTTTCAATTTCGTCGAGCACCGTTTGGAGCGGATCGCCGGTTTCAGGTCCTGTTCGGGACCGGTGAAGGAGACGGTGGAGAAGAGCAGTTCCTCTTCGGGAAGGCTGTCGATCACCTAAAATGGAAGAAGGCGTGAAAAATGGAAGAATGGAGACCGGTTTGGATATCGTGGAGCAGACTACCGTATGCCGTTCCGCATTTTTCTGGGGCGCCCTCTACATTCACTGTCAAAGAGATACGACCTGGAAATTTCTATTTTTTTGCCTGAGGTACTCCAGAGTTAAAACTTGAAAAGAACCCACATGGAAAGCTATAAAAAAAGGTCTGGACAAGAATAAAGTAGCTAGAATCCTTAAAGATCCAACAAAGATCCTAAACCTTAATATGGATTCTGAAACTTAGTAGCCTATGTCAATGTACTAAGCAGTACTATGTCAATTCCTTGGATATTTTTCGGGGTTTCTGGGGTTTCTAAAACTGGCCTTTCTGAGGAAGACAAACATACCCCCGGTTTACCTAAAGCTGGATCCATAGGCTTATAACTTAAAGTAAAAAGGGGGCTTGTAGGCTTATAACTTACTGTAAAAAATCTGTGCATCAGATCGACATTGTCCTCGTCCACCGTTACATCCATCCTGAAGTGCTTCGTCCTCGCCGCTTGCCGCACGACATTCTCCTCGATCATAAAAGCGTCGTTCGAGTTCTCATAGCTGACATGACCGATTTGTAGGCAGTTAATCCGGCCGAAGATGTGCTTGAAAAAAGCGTCATTTAACAGCTGATGGTGAGCGTTCCGAAGCCAGTTGAGTGTGAGGTGCCGCACGCGGAGTCCCGCGACGAATTTGTAAAACTCGTTCGGACACACTGTGTCCATATTGACGAAGGCCATGTCGAGTGTTTCGATGTACTGGTGCCGGAGAGTGCGTGTGAGGTTGGACAAGTAGGCGTCGTCCAAGGAGAGCTCGATGAAGCTTAGAGTGTCCACTTTGTAATTTTGGAGACATTGCCTCAAGAAGGTGAAGAATCGCTCGCTCGGACACTGGACCTGTTCGGCGAAGGTCGACTTCTCAGTTCGGTATTTCCGTTTCCTCGATCTAGGCTCCGAGTACGCAGGGCGTCCATCTATGAGGATGGAGCTTCGCTGTGTGATCTCGAGGGTCCTGCACGGAATCTTTGGGAACAGTCGAGCATTGGCGGACACGAGGTCGTTCCACTGGCGGCACACGGAACGGAGTTTGAAAGCTTCTTTGCGGTCAAACTCGCGGAGAATACGGAATAGGAGCTCCGGGGGCATGTGCTGGATGTAGTCCATCTGAAAGCGGAGAGGGAATGAGGGTTGCGGAAGACGCGCCGGCGGCAATAAAACCGAGTGCTCTAAGCCGACGAATATTCATCAAAGAAGCGGAGATAACATCACGGCGAACCGTGACATTCCGGCCTCGTTCGGCATGGCTGTCGCGGCGCTCCTCCTTCGCGCGAAGACCGATCGGAGGGGAGATTATGGTGCAACAGGGAGATGCGCGAAATCGCCGTGGACGGAGCGGCGTCGAGGGGCGGTGAAACGAGGCTAATGAGGTGCTTGAGGTGCGGATTTCGCTGGGAAACATGACACCTGTGCGCGCGCGGATTACGGTATCTAATTAGGGAAGGTGGCCTGCCTGGACGGGGGGTGAAGACGACGGTTTTGTTTGGTATGCTCTGAATAGGCATGGATGGAATTATGTGTAGGATAGACAAGTTTATGGGAATTAAAATTAATTTTATGGGAATTTAAAGGCCTTCGATACAGTGCTTTGAACAAAAAAAAAACGCTTTAGCGAAAGAACCCTTGCCACAGGTTTCTTTTTAAAGGGTAATTCAACTTAAAGGCCTTCCATACCGTGCTCTGAACGAAAAATTAGGAAAAACTAGCGGAAGCGGAATAACGGTCCTCTCCAAAGGTCCGGAAGGTATTACGGTAGCTAACTGAGGGCGAGGCCCTTTCCCATCACAACGAAACACGTTGTTCGTTCACGCCCCAGTTAATTAACGATCACAAGTTCTGGAACCTGTTCGCTTTTTTGCAACCAGACATGTCATATGCAAAACGACGCGCGCTACTTCTTTGATTAATATGAAGGACAGCGCCCCAAAGAAATCAGAAAACCTCGGATATTTCGGTTCCGATTCCGACGTCTCTAGAAGGCAAATCTCACGTAATAAAGAAGGGGAAACACCACACTCAAAGTTCCGACCCAATACATGGACAGCTGCTGGCAAGGGCGAGTCCAGGCGCAAAAGAAGAACATCTGTATATTCTAATTAACTATGAGTGCCGAGGGAATTCGGATGACTCAGGAATGTTTTGACTTTAGGAGGACAGCGCCACACCTTTCTCACGGTTCCCAGGGCACATACCGATTGCTTAAGAGATACAAAAAGTAAACATCGCCGATAACCAGGAAAGAAACATGCTAGCTTCTTCGTCGCAGTGTCGGCATTAGCACATGTGTAGTTAAACAAACATGTGCTTATCAGAACACCATTACGCGTGGAATGCGGTTTTTTGATGAGTAGAGTAGTTCACTCGTAGATATGATCTTTTCCCTGGGAATATTTGAAGTTTTGGCTAATTTAATGTGAGACAAGCAAAAGCTGAATACATCGGCTACAGTACCCACTATAAGAAAAGGTAAACGCCTGTTTACATATGATCAATTCGATGTTCATGCATAAATAAGTAGACCTGAACCTTGAGAAAGATTGTACCTGTAATTAAAATAAGAAAATGTACAAATAGGCAAATAATAGAGGCAAACAGGTTCAGACTTTTGTTTATTGGAATTTCATATGCTCGTAAAATGTTAATTTATCGTTTCGTTGATATCATACAGAGAACGAAACCAGCCTAAATTATGGTACACATTGTTTTTCAAGTAGATAAACGTCCCATAAGAGAGGAAGCATATTGACACCTTCCGTACCTTCCGTTCCTTTTCTGCTCATATTCTTTCTGCTTCCATCCAATCTTCACAGAAATTCCTATAGAATTCCAGCAAAAGAATTCTAGCAAAAGCAGTAACTTTAAGAATTCAAGATTCTCAAAATCCAGTTATAGCT
Organism: Steinernema glaseri; assembly: GCA_000757755.1. Classification (NCBI taxonomy): domain Eukaryota; kingdom Metazoa; phylum Nematoda; class Chromadorea; order Rhabditida; family Steinernematidae; genus Steinernema; species Steinernema glaseri. The sequence goes on from KN172330.1 coordinate 23,407, forward strand.
AACCTCATAGGTTAATCTTATGTGAGGTTAATCTTTTCTTCATATAGAAAGAACAAGAAACGTACTCCAGTCCAATCTTCACAGAAATTCTTTTCCTTCCATTTCAATCAGATTTTGAACGCGGAATCCAATGGACTGCCCCAGCATTCTGACAAAAGCTGTGGCTTTAAAAATTTAAGATTCTCAAAATCCACATTTTTAACTAACCTCATATGTGAGGTTAATCCATCTAACCATAAAGAAAAAGGCGGTGAACGCATTGAACCATAAACAGTTCGACGTCAAACCTGTCCAACTGTTGGTATCTAAGCACTCACTTTAAAAGTGCACACCTGACCATGGGCGCCACCGCGCGATTCAGGCAAGGAACAGGTGGAAAGCCGTGCGTCCAACACAAAGACAAATCCTCTGTTGTAGCAGGCGACGCAGCCGCGGGCGAAGCCAACCGTGAAACGCGCATTTTCTCGCGACCGCACCCGTGCGAACACGGTGGAGGTGACAAGGGTTATGATAAGTTCCATCGGTCGTTGTGGCACTTTTTCTGACACTCCATGTGCGACTTCCGTGAGAACAGCGGACGAGGCGCCATAAATATTGTTAATGGGAAAAGGTCAGTTGTGATTTGTTGACGCGATGATGATTTAGCGCGTCGACTTAGCGTTGACGATATCGCGCCGTTGGACCTGCGTGTTTTTGCCCTCCGTCCAATTTAGTTTATGGCGGCAAATTCATCTTCCTAACGAGTTATGTGAGCGGTGGTAAGCCGCCGCTTATGGAGTTACGTTGGCGTGTCTTCTCCATGACTCACAGATTAAGACGTCGGCTTTCACTTGGGTGACTCCGGAATGCGTCCCTGGAGAACGCCAGATTTGCGTGACAAAGCGATCCGATCGGCGGCGGCGCTATCAAAAAGCCGCTAAGCAAGCGCGCCGCTGTCAACAAGCGACGGAACAATTCGTCACCGCGCGAGCGCGTTAATCTCTTGATCAGCGACGACGGCAGAGGGCGATTTCGGTTTTTAGAGCGAAGATGCGCGTTTCGATTCGTTTACGTAACGTTGATGCCGACGAAGATGCTTATCTTGACACGGTCAGCCGCCTTGTCATTTGGCGGACGAAGAAAGGCGCGGAGGGAGCGACGGTGGGGTGTTTTAGCGTTCTCAGCCCGGAATAGGCGGATGTGAACAAAAGTAAGGGGCGCAGTAACCTGAGAGGGAGGAGGAAGTAAGGGTGTAAATATTTATATTGTGTGTTCCTTGAACAGTTAATTAGAACAAACCAATTCCGGAGATTGAATCGATCGGCAGTCTGGGAATAAATCTTCTTTCGCTGTAATCGGCGAAAGTTATAGGAAGGTTACTGCTTTGTTTATGTTCTCTTTTGTTGCACCACATGTTTCGTCTATATTGCATTGGGACAGTCTTTCGGGCATTTGATCAGTGTTATTCTAGGGGAGTTAGAAATATGTCCATGAAAAACCATAGAATCTTCAGTCACGTGAGTACAGAAGTGCTAAGTATGATCAGATATGGCTTATGCGAAATGAAAATGGACGAAAACGAGTTTATTAGTATCGTCTGATTTCGATTTTTTTATCTTAATAGCTCTAACCGACAGCATATGTTGGTTAATATTTAAAAAGGTGAGTTTAAGATCAAAGGACCTTATGCTTTCCGATATTGCTCCGCTTTAGTCGGTTGAAGTAAAACAGCGGAAGAACGAGTAGGTTGCCAATCACCTTATTACACAGGATCTTCAGTCATGTAAGCATAATGAACGTTTTCCGGATAATGGAAAAGAACCAGAAGCAGCTGATTAGATTTTTAGAGCTCCTGAAACGAAGTTTTTGACAACCCTACATAAGCACACGATCTTTGTTTGAAAAATATGCTCCACAATACCATGTCCTTTTGCTGTTCCGTATCGAAAAACATAATGTTTTTGCCGACAGTGTACTTGAGATCTAGACCAAAGAAGGGCATTAGAACGAAGAAACCAGCCAAATAGGAGCGCCTTGAAATATTAAATGTTCACATTTAATTATGCCTTCTGACAATGGTGATAGGGAAATTCAAATAATTGTGGGGATGATGCGGGGTCGCTTGCATACATCGTCGAGCACATCCATTGGAGCAACACCTCTGCCTTCCCGGGCATTCCCTATCGTATGTGCACTCGTTCACGCACACCTTGATGATCTCTCGTCTCTGGGAACAGCCTCCCGGTTTCACTGAACGAAATACTGAAGGGAAAGGCGCACAAGTCGTCCTACTGTGGAATCTGGTGGTGTCGAAGACCTTCATGTGGCGAATGACCGCCGGCTGGGTTTGTGCTCTTCTCACGAGAACGATTTGTTTGCTTTTGTTGGTGTGGATTCGTGTTCTCGATGTATCTGACGTCTTGTTACAGTAGTTGAAGTCGATAAGGTCGTAATTGAGGTCATACAGCTCATTGGTACAGTAGTCGGGCCCGCATGGTACGGGGACACAATAAGCAGCTTCCTTGCACGATTTTTGGAAGAACAAACAAGGATTCACCACGCAGTTGATTTTATGCTCACGCGCTGAAGAGGATAAGTTCAGAAAACGTTGAAGAAGGATCTGGAACTCACGCAGGCAGCAGTCGGGTTCTCGAACGCATCGATATTTCCCATCCTTTCCTTTCTTCTCACTGTAGCATTGTGGACACTGCAAGGTGTACTCGATATCTCCGCTAGGCACGGGATGGCCCAGGTCGCGGACAACCGAACCTGCAAGAGGTTTTAAAGTGAATTTCGAATACATAGAATTAGAGGGGCGCAGAAGATCATTGAACATGCTTCACACTATAAGAAGCACGTAAGGTGCGAAGAGCAATGTCATCCAAGTGTGAAAGACCAGGAAACGGTGGTTACACAAGGACATGACCGAATAGTGCAAAATTTTTAGTAAATGAATAAAATTTGTTTAACAAACAGCGAAATGGAAAAAAGAAAAATCTCGTTGTGTCATGTGAGCTTAAAGACTAGATCAAGCTGAATCAGCGAATTGACTCGTGACTTGACACTGTTTTTCAGGCGAGTCGAATTCACTGGTCATCATGCGAGTTCATAAGGGAGAAGGCTAGATCAGGATGAATCAGGATAAGTATTTACGGATAATTTATGAAAGGACAAAGTAATGAGCAAGTGCTTGTCTTTCGCCGCGGTTTTGCTTCTAACAGCTGTTCTTCTCAAAAAGATCGAAAAACATCTTCTTTATCTTCAAAGCTCCTGTGTAATTGCAACATTGTTCGCAGTAGGATAGCAATAACCTCAAACGACTTTTTCTGCAGAAATAGCCGCAAAATATTATTTGACGCACTTATTGTTCCCTTCAATTGTATGTACTGAACCTGTCCTGTGTACGTTATGTGTTCGATTAAAGCAAGGTTAGTGAATCAGTGAAAGTTAGAACGGACTAGAAAAATACATGCTCTATAAATAGCTGCTAAGAACAACAATGTAAACAGTTATTTAAAGGGTAATTAACGAATTCAGCTCACCTCCAACGACAACGACCACAATCGAGGCGAAGAGCAGCCCGAAGACACTCATTCTTCAAAAGTGAATCTTCAACGTTCACTTCATAATCGACGGACGGGGGCGCACCTGTCGCCGCCCTTGTCACTAATCACAGCTCAAGTCTGCATGCCACTTTACAAAATGTGACACTCTGAAACGTGTGGCTGCTACGTGACTATGCTCAGCTTTTCAGTTAGGGTTGCCTTACGCATGATAGTGAAAGGCACCTATGTTAGATATTTCACCTAAAATGGACCTATTGTACAACTTGGAAAAGCTAACTCCTTGGAAAAGGACTGTCTTTAATCACAGAATCAACGCTTGTTTACATTGCTCTAATATCAAAAATGCAACACATGATTGCAACACAAAATGCAACGCGTGATTGCTACGTGGATAACCGCGTGACCCCCGTTTGCTCAGCTAACCAGATACGGTCACTTTGTTCATGTACCCAAAGCGAAGACCACACAGAGGCGAGACCCAAAGAAACTGTTTGCTTGAACACAATTGCACAAACAGCGCAGTTGTTTTATTGTTCCGCTCGCGCTTAAATAGTGGAAAGAGCGCGGTGGTGTGACTTGTGACCATGAAGTATCTCATTGCGGTTGTCTTCCTCGCGACTTCAGTAGCTGTAGCCAGAGCTCAACTCCCTGATTGTCCAAGAGTCAGTCCTACAAGTGAGCTTTAAATTTGAGCCTCAGATAAGAGAGAATTGATGTTCTAGGTGGATGCTTCTGCAACGCCACTGTAGAATGCCCTAGAAATATGTTCCTTAAATGTGACCACACTTTGAACGCCTGTGAGCTGTTTTTCGATCAAACCAACACCTGTAAGTCGTGCTAAAAACTATAGCTTCTAGGATTCCCTCATTCAGTTGACCCTTGCACCGCTGCTGGCGTCTGTCCTTATGAAAACCAGATCTGCTACCATGGCTGGTGCGTCTATGTTCCCTTCGTTGTTCCAAGCACTAAACCGACTGTGGTGTTTCCTGAGTTTACTACCCCTAAACCTACTACTACCACTCGCGCACCAGTGGTCAGACCCCGACGGCCTTTGGGAATCCGTCCAGGTAGGGAATGTCCTTTAAAAGCCTTGGAAGGCAGAACGTTTTTAGTGCGACCCTGTATCGACTTCATCCACCCTGGAAAATGCTACAGCGAATGTCCATCTCGCCGTCACCTCTGCAACAGCCCTCTCTACTACGACGTCATGACCGTCCAGTGTCCGTTGACCTGTAATCGATGCTACGACAACTTCAACGTTGGATGCCCTTACGGAATGGGAGGCATGAGCTGTGGACGTGGACGCTATGGCTATGGCCACGGTCACAGCCATGGCATGCATGGTAGCTACGGCTACGGCCACCACACTCACTTGGAAATGATCCACGGTGGTCATTAGGTGGAGAGTTCACAAGCAGAGATGTTTGTATATATTTGCATGGATAATAAAGGGATGTCTTTGGACAACGTGCTTCTACGAACATTGTCCCCGATGATGTGGACCTCCGGACCATGAACATGGTCCTACCACGAATCCACAGAGCAT
>KN172330.1:30531-56435 GCA_000757755.1 Steinernema glaseri
ATCACATTTTGTTTTCACATCCATGATAGCGATGCCAGTGGAGTTCAATGCTAAACATGTTAAGGTGTCACCCAGAGTCATGATGTGGACGTCCGGACCATGAACATGGTCCTACCACGAATCCACAGAGCATGGGAGGAAACTAGCAGCAAAAAATGCTTCTTCTTGTGCCTCAGTTGAACTCAAATTTCTACGACAAATACATATAAATACCGTAATCATAATCATTAATGGCAAAATGTGCGACTATAGTTTCGTGGCCAGCCTTGTCCTAGCAGAAGGAGACTGTGAAAAGCTATGAAGAGCTTTAATATCATGCTTCTTGCTGGAGTGTGCGAGTGTACTTGAACAAAATATCCTATTGCAAAAGACCCAACCTCATCGATTCAAATCCACATAGAACAAGCAAGAAAAACGCAATGTTTAATATTTATGCATTACAACCTTTCTTTATTTAGTTTGTGCAACGATAGCTACATTATCATTGGATCCCGTGGGCACTTCGCTGTTGGCAGCACCGGCTAAAGCGCTTTGGGAGCAGAGCGCCTCCAATGAACTCGAAGTGAGCTCGTCCATCGTATTCTCGTCCTTCTCCTGTGCTCCTCTGCAAGGGTCGTCGCCATAGACCAAGTAGACGTGACAAGTTTCCGCAAAATTCACTCTAAAACACCTATCGTTCTATCGGATGTTGAGGATGGAGACTTACGTGTAGGAGGGGAACTTCTTCTCAATCACGAACTTCGGGGCTTCTTTTGGATGCGGCTCGAAGCCGAATTGCTCCTTCACTGTGGCGTAGTTGTCGTTAGTTATGCTTTGAGGCATCAGTCTCAATTTGGGAAACCACTTCTGCTGCTCGTGGCGGATCCACGCTTCCTTGCCAGTGTCCGGCATCTCGACCAGGGGCAGAATCTGAAGCGGAAAACCTTTTTATTTATCCTTTAGATTTCTTAAGGGACTTACGTCGACATGGCTCTTTCTTCTCTTCTTTTCTCGTTGCATGGCGTTGGTGGCGATGCATCCCAACAACACGACGGGCACGAATACGAAATGGAACGCGAGGCCGATGACGTCAATTCCGACTCCGAGATCACCGGACACGAACGACCAGGCTTGACTCATGGTGCAGAGAGGAGTGAGCCTCGACTGCAAATGGACACTGCAGAGACGGTGGATTTACTTTGGGAATCTGGGAGGGTAGCGGTCGGTGAACTCAAGAGTCTGTGTCTGGAAAATCGTCCACCCAAGTTGTGAGATTTTATCGTCTTGTTTGGACCCTAGTCGACTTATTCGGATATTACCCAGGGTGGTTCTTTTTCCAGCAGAAAACACGTTCGAATCAGGGCTGTGCTAAACTCAAAACTCAAATATCAAAGCTCAAAAGTCAAAACCGTTAAAAAAAACTAAAAACACGAAAAAATGCCTTAAAACTCAAAAGTTCACATTTTTTCTATGGTATAAAATAATTGTAAATCGTCCAAGTCGCTTGGCGCTAAACATGTTTTGTTATTCTTCCCAAAATGGTTTACTTCCTGTCGGAAAAACAAATTGTTTTTTCCTGTGAGACAAATTTGTGCTTTTCGCAAAAGTTTTGAGTTTTGAGCCAAAAACTCAAATGTTGCACAGCCGTCGTTTGGATATGCACAACAAAGCTACTGAAAATTAGGAGCTGTTAAATTTTAAGTGGATTCTGACAACGTTCTCCAGGTCGACGGCCTTTTGGTCTCTTTTTTTGGCCATCGCTACATACAGAAGTGACAGTAAAGTACGTTAATAACTTTTTGCTTCTTGAATTCTCTGTGTGCAAAAGCTGCGCAAACAGTGAATGTCAGTTCCTCCATTCAAAGCACATTCTACTTGTGTGTTTGACCATTTACAATCGAAGGATATTGCATCGATAAATCTGCCATTTTTATAGGCCACGTCATCATATCTGTTTCGTTTCAACTTGGAAATTTTTATGATTTCATGTGAATGTGAAAGCGGATGTGAAAACTGCCAATTTGCACGTAACGTATTTCTCACGTTGTGCTAATTGCCTATTGCCATAAAAAGTAATCATTAAGTGGGAGTAAAAATGAGTATCTGGGGCAAGCATCCACTGGACAAATCTCTGATCCTACATCCAAGCATTCTGGCCTACCTTAAACCGATGATTGTACCAGCTGAAAGATCAGAACATTATACCTTTGGAAGCGTCACGTTTTGATGTTTTTCTGTAGCCTCATGGATATAATTGGAGTACATACACCTGATACAAATTTTGTAAAAAAGACTCACCCGTTCACGATTATGACCAAACAACTAATATGTATCACTTCTTCACCTTAAAAAATGCACTGACGTTCCAAAGATCCCTGTGTTGAGCTTACCGGTCCCAGGGTCCCACGACGACCTCATACAGCAGCTTTAGAGAACAACCGACATTTCCGTGTTCTGAGCTGATCAGAGTAAATATCAGTTCATGCGCATTTTCACGTCAATGTTGGACCCTCGGGACGGATCGAGTCATCCTTTATGTGCGTAATTGGTGATGTTTGTAGCCGGTGTGAGTGGATCACGCATTGGAGATAAAAACAACGGTGCAATTGCTTTGTAAGGTGACAAGTTTATGTAGGCAGGAAAACAATAGAAGAGGACTACCCTTAGGTGGGGCTTTGTTTTGAACGACGACAACTGATGTGGGCTGTGTTTACCGTAATTTAGTGGTCAAAGGACTTAATGTGGATTGTTTTTATTATTCGTTTGAAATACTCTGCCTGCACTGTCGGTTTTCTTGAGATGAAGGCAATCAAACTACATGCACTCTGAGAAAAAAAATATTCTATAACAAAATAGAAAAATATCCCAAAAGAGAACGGAAAGGATTCTCCAGTATAACTAAATGCTTATAAGCAGTGATGGAAATGAGTGCAATACGAGCACGAGCATCGGGATGGAGCTAGTTTCATCTAGTTTCATAAAAATGAGCACGATCGAGCTCGAGCTTGTTTAATTTCTAGCGAATTACTGCGTCATCATTTGTGCACACCGTGGGAGATTAGCACGGATGCTCCTTCTTTTGAACCTCCCTCGGAATTTTCTGCAGACTCCCATTTTATTACCTTCTTTCCGTGCGTACGATAAATGCAAAATTCATGCTAAAAACATAGCTCGTAGCTAAAAATGTTACGTGACTGATGTTTCCGATGTCATCAAGGACAGGAAAATCCTCTAGTGGCCGCGATTCCTTCGAGCGATACAGATTCACCAGACGATGAGCAGCAAGGTCTACCGCCATGATTTTGTAGTGTATTTTGCACTTTGGGACGGCTCTTTAAGGGATTCCAACAGAGGCAATGAAGCCTGTAAGGCAATTAAACATCTTCAACGATAAGCTATCTCCAATTTAGAAGGAAAGCCCACAATAAAAAACAAACTGGAACAACTTCCGGAGTCGGCATCGGCGCGCTAGTTAACGGTCGTAAATATCAAGTTTATAGATTCCAGAAACGAGTCATTCTATGTACACAATTGTTTTCCTAGCGCACATCTAATAAACTCTGAACACCAGACAGCAAATCGAGTTTACATCTGTTTTTATTCTCACCAGATGCCCTTCCTCTGCAATGGAAAACGGACTGACAGGCGACCAGCGAAAATCAAAACAGCGTTTATAAAAACACGTGACCGATCATGTTTTGAAAATCTGTGCTGTTTTTCGCCGCTAAATCGAATTGCGGTAACATATCGGTCCTGTTTTACAACATTACGATCAGGAAATCCGCAGAGGAGAAGGAACTATCGTTCTTTTTTATTTTCTGCTTATGACACTACGAATAAGGAATGTTTATGCGAGTTATATGTTGATCTTGATCTTTTGTTGATCTTAGTTTGATAGGTAGTAGAGTGATCTTTTCGCATAGAGGAGCATTAGCAACTTCACAGATGCATCCAAGGACCTTTATTTCCTGATTTTCGGACAAAGTACTATTTTGGAACTACCACCTTCACCTCCTTGTCACGCCATTTCTCAATGCAATGGCGCTACAAATTTTCCGGAGTCCAATCGGTCCATGGGAAATGGACCTCTGGCTGAATTGCTATGCAATTTACATAGCCAAGAAGATGGACACGCGTCATTGCGTCGTCCCAACGAGGAAGACGTCCTCGTTAGGTCGGCGTTCTTGTCCTTTTCCGCGAAAAAACGACGTCCTCGCTCGCCTGGACAACAATTAGCGCAGTCAAGACTGAGCCAATTAGTGAGTCGGCGGTGCTATGACGTTCGGGTCTGCTGTTGCCATTCCGATATGGCTTTTGGTGTTGAATTGATATGGAAATGCTGCTAAGAGGATGTTTAGGAGGAGCGCCAAATGAGCTTAATGTGATCATGTAGAGATCTTAGCGATTATGAGCACATCAGTTTGGATAACTCTTAAAATTGATATTGTATGTAGAAAATTTGGCTAAATTGGATTCCTTTGGCCCTCCAAATGCGCATTACAATTCCCAATATTCAGTTTATGGCTTCTTGATTGATAGGCATATCCAGTTGTTATATTCTAATGGAGTTGTTGCAGATTTTTAGTCTTGGAATTCGAAGTTATCCTTAATAACTTTAACACCACCAACAAGACCATTTTTCAGTCGTAAAGTCGTGAACCTTAAATCATAAAATTCCCTTCTTTTTCCCTCCTTCAAGACTCACTTGCCAGTTTTATCAAGAGAAGCTGTCTCGGTCCCGAAACGACCCCTGAATAGAAAATCGGCACTAACAAGTCAACGCAATAAAATTGGCCAAGTGTGCCCTTGACGTTTTCCATATCCGGTTCTAGGCTTGATTTCCAATGTGAACTGAAACTTCTCGAGTCTTCTTCAGTCGCAAAGGTTCGATGTTCAGAGGTCGAAATTACATTCCCTCCTATCAACTTCCACGACGATGAACCTCGAAACATGAAAAACACAAAACTTCTGTTCCTCCCTCCTTCTCAGCATCTATTTTCTGCATCGGCCTTGTGATGTCACTTCCCACGTTCCTGCCATCCTAATCCCCGTGGAGATAGGTAGCACCGGAGATCGAGCCCATTAGGCGCCTATTCTTTATCCAGCGAGACGATTGTTTTTCCAGTCCTCAGGACAAACACACTTTTGGGCGCGTTTACTCCTCACTTGTTTATCTATCAAAAATAGTCGCATTTCCTCCACATTCGTTAGCCCGCCATTCAACCCTCCGAACTGCTTCCAAAAAGCGGAACCGCCCGCCCACGTCATGGGAACCGGCCACTTCCCCAAACAGCGCGGCGCCCTCTCTCTAGCCTTATCAGCCCGTCTCACTTTGCTGACTTGTTCCACCGCCGCCTTCCACGTCATTCCCCGCGGGGCGCACTTCGGAAAAAGGCGTTCGTTTAGGGCGGATACCTGAGCCGCGCGCGCCATGGCAACCTCCGGAGCGCCGCAACAATAGTCGCACCCGCGAGGGAGAGGAGCTCGCGCGCGCGCAGAAACTGTGGCGGCGTGCCCGCGCAATGAGGTCGTCGTGAGAACCACAAAGAAGAGAACGCCGCTTCTGCTCGGCTCGATGCCGCTGAGAACCCGTCGCCACTTCATGAGGGTGCGTCCCCGCCTCGAACGTCCCCGACCGTTCGTTCTAGGTGCACGGCTGATCGGACTGTGTCGACCTGTCGTCTACAAGTAGCATGACCAGCGAGAGGACGTCGCAATCGCAGGATGGAGGCCATAGGTAGATCAGTTTCGGGGTCTTTAAAGTGATATTTTGAGTGATGTTTTTTTTGGATCCTTTGAGGGTGTGAAAATAGGGGTGAACCAAAAAGCTAAAAAGTGATATTTTTATCGTTATTTTCTGGAACATTTTCCCCTAAGTACCTTCCCAGCCTGAAACAAGAAACAAGGATCGTGGCCATAAAAGCAAAAAAAGCTTTGTATTTAAACTTTACTGCTCGGTTGAACTTCTTTGCTTTTTTGCTTTTTTTCGTAAAAAAGGTACGAGACTCAGAATTGGTTCTGATTTAGAAAATTGCTCGTGAAGAATTGCGGGAAAATTGAAGGCCAAAAAAACTGACCAGGCTCCTCTGTAGGTGTCCCAAGTGTTGCAAAACCAGGGAACTGAACCATTAGAACATTGCTTTCTTAGGTTGCCTACCATTGCCCCTCCCGGTTCGGTTATCGACTACGAGATTCGCCACTCGCCTCCACCGCCTTACAACGGCTCCGTCGAAGCGGTTTCCTCGCCGGTAACCCGTGTTTCGACGCCCCCGGCTCAGGCTCCTGCTACAAGCAACAAGCCCAGAGGTAAGCCTAGGGGTATACTTCCCGGAAAAGCCTGGTGGGACAATTAATCCTTTAACTACACCTTTGTTAAAATTTCTTACTATTGAAATTGTACGAACCTTAATGAACCTTTTATATCAAATCTAAACCAAATCTTTGGAGGTACAAAACTGGATGAACTGAACTTCCTGAATCGACCCTTTAACACCAAATTCCGAGCTGCAACCCTCGGTCAATATCCTACAATATAATGTGAACCTGGCTTCACGATTTCACCAGAAAGATAAACACACGTGCGGGGGTGTTCGATGATGCTTGAGGAATAATTGTTCAGGAGCAAATTGCTCAGTCACAAATAGAAAGCAATTATTTTGCTGTTCATTATCTCTGCTTGTGAGTGTTGTTTAGCAGCAAAGGAACGTATCACTTGTCCATTTCATGAAAAACAGAGGGAATCTTTGAAATATAAAGCGTTAAATTTAGAGATATATAATTTGGCTTAAAATGTGTTTCGTGGCATATGACCTCACACAATATTTTGTTGTCATTGTTTTTGAGCGTCCACCGTGACAATTTAACTCACGATACAACCCGTATTTCGAGAACATTTTCCCGTTTAAGGAGCCTTTCTAGCGGGCATGAACGTCTGCATAGTTGTCCCGAATAAGTGGACATAATTGGATTTAAACTGGCTGCACTCTAACAAACACGCGGGAGCCATTTCCCAGTAAAGTGGGACACCGTTTTTTGTCTAATTACATCAGAGGCGCAGTAATTCTTAGACGGCGGTTTGCCATGCGTAAGCGTCCTGGGGTAGGTTGCAAGTATGTACAAAGGGATAGTCTGAAATGAGATTCCTTGAAACCGGTTACATCTTGTGGGAGAATGGTTTTGTTCTTCGGCTTTAAGTGACTTAAAATTTGTGAATTCATCGAATGAGAGGCCCGTGGATCCGTTCGAACGAGCTTCCACATGGTCCTTATATGATCACAGGGTACAAATGTTATGTCTGGGAATTTATCTAAAAGACATCTTACTTAATCCCAGAAACCTTTAGTAATAACAACAACACATAAGCTTAATCCGAAACCTTAACCGAAAGAAACAGTTACCTTATCCGAAGAGATTATCCACGGCTCGTCTCACTTATGCTTTGTAAGAACTCACTTGATTATCGTACATGTGAATAACACCAGAATAGGCGACTGTCACATTGTGAATGTCACACTCTGGAGCGTCAATTTTTCGATGGAACTAAAGTCTCCATATTCGACAAACTTTCACATTTGCTACCTAACCTCTAGTATCGTTCAGAATAGCGTAGACTTTTCATAAAGTTCCAGAATCTTGATCAGCTTTTGCATATCTTTGGCAGGTGCACCTGTGGCCACAAGCAGCGCCATGTGCGACAGGTGTCCTGCGTGTTACTTTCGACTTGAGCGCACTTGAAAAGCGCTGCATTTTCTTTGTGCAACGTCGTTGTCCCCGGAAGTTTTTGGTCAGTTTCCATGACACGTTCTTCAATCCCAAGGTGCTTTTTTGTTCGCCTAAACAATTGCATTCCGCCCGCTTAGTCGCTCACTCATTAGGCATTCAATGGACCCCACGCGACTTTCACTGGTTCCGGTTCACACGGTGTGAATTGATCTGTGGAGTTCAAAAAAGGCGACCCTGGGATACTGCATCAACAATAACAAGTATTTCTTTGTGGCGCCTACTTAGAATCTAAATTTTCCACAAATGTATCTACCCATAATGCGTGCCACAGCAGCCTGAACCGAAAACGTGATAACTCATACGATTTTTGAAGCTTTCCAAAGCGAAAAATTGAATTTTCCACCTTATTCCATGAGCTCCGTAGCAAGTGCGTAATTATCACAATCCGCTATGGGATTCCTCCTTAAAAAAGAAGAGGTCTAAAAGAGGACAGCGTTAGTGCCAGTCTCCGAGGACAGAGTCACATCGATAGTGCGTGAGCCCTTCTCTTGGCTAAGATGGCATCGGACAAAGGTTAAACACCAAGGGAACGTCGGTCATTGATGCCTTTAGTGGTCATTAGATTTTATGCCGCAAAAACTAAACTTTATTATCCATAGCTTACAAATTGCTGTTGGTATGGAATAATTATAATTGCACATGTTTGTACCCATAATTCTGAGATGAAAAAAATCAATGTGCCACCTGCTTTTCCAGTTAACTTTGTGCCTTACAACTTTGTGCCTAAACTATTGTGAAACGGAGTGCTCCTCTAATAAAAACAATCAGGGCAAAGGACAGCCAGGAATCACAGATCAAGCGGGACGACGGGTGCGCTGCGCCGCCGTCTTGTCGCAGGACATTGCGAAACATAGGTATGGGGCGAATAATAAACAGTGTGTTGCCCTTTTATTGCTATGGGAAACGTAAAAAGACATCAAATTGTGCTTTTATTTTGATCTTTTGGATGCTCTTTCAAAAGGGTTACTATCAGTAAAGCCTTTTATACCAAATATTTGGCTAGGGGCTTATTCCTAGGTATATTGGGGCTATCCATTACTGCTATATATCCCTGCCTCCTAAATTGGGCACACTTACGGAAAACTGCAACAACTCCATCGGGTTAAATAATCGGGAGATTTGGCTGGAATTGGAATCGATTTGGAATCGTTGCGGAACGTTGAATCACTCGATCAGAGAGCATATGCTTTAGAAAAGTAAAAAGCAGCTTGTTACATGGCCCTATCTCGACGCAACTTTTCTGACGTCTTTTTACCCCTATTTGAACGTTTGGAGTCTTCATTTTGTTCCTGCTACAATTGGGTTCTTGGCAGTGAAGCCTATTCGATGCCAAAGGCTCGATTCTTGGGTCAGATCGGATACTTTATTCTAGTACCCATGGCACCTACTTCCACCACACTTCTTTTCCCCTTATGCGGAAGGAGGAAACAATTCTGCTTTGAAAATTTGTATCTTCGCTATGAAGTACAACATGCTAGTGCACTAACGTCCAAAACGTGACTCTATAAATGCGATTATCACCACGTTTGTACTCTTCAATGGGTGTAACGGGCGTTCTGAATTACAATGCCCGGGGACGTCATGCAGAAATCGCTCTCATTACTTCCTTTATACGAGAAGAAACGATTCGCGAACGTGTGATGAATGTGGGAATGACGAATAAAAATTGTGGGTTTGCACGAAGACACTGGGGACTTCACTTCTGAGGACGTTTCCTCAAGAAGTACTAAGATCTACGTAGAGTTTTTTCCAATTTTATATCGTCATTTTTAGTTACCTTCAACCTGCCACCGCCCACGCCATCCTCGTCGACTCTTTCACCTCGAAGCCGTCGTTCGGAGTCTCCGACCGGCTGCTGCTCCCTTCTCAAACGCTCAATCCTTCCTGCGCTCATCTGTGTCGGCATCGTCGTAGTCATTGTGATACTGGCGATATTCGTTTTCAAAGGAAACGCTAATCCGAGCAGCCCCGCGGAAGGAGCACCGAAATAGCCGGCGATGCATACGTGTAGTCTTTGTTGTGATTATACTATTGGGTTGGTGCAAATATAATGTCCCATAATTTAAAGATCTCCGTTCGTCGCAATACTTGCTAACACAAACAAGCAGTTAAGGGCGCTGTAAACAGCAGTCTTTTCTCTTCCCTGTCGATGTGCTGCCGACTCCTATTCCTCGGTCTATTCCTATTTTTTGACGATTTTGTTTGGCCACTCACCAATTTGCCACCTGGCGATCTCCGACATGTCATGCTAAAAAATTCCTAAAAAAATCTATTGCACGCCAAGCGTCTGCTAACATCAACCAGGTTTATGGCGAGGGTCCAACGACTGCGAGGACCTTCTTGAAATGGTTCGATAAGTTTCGATCTGGGACAAATCGCTCAAAGATGAACCAGGTTCCAAATATGCACCTAAGTTCGAAGATGTCGCCCTACTCAGGCAGCCTACAAACGACAACAGGTGATCGACACGGCATATGATAGAGCATTGTGGGCTCGACCATACTGCGCTGATACGTCACTTGACTGCTTTGCGTTTTAAGTCGAAACTTGGACATGATTTTCCCAAGACCTCACCGATACCCAGAAAGGACAGAAAATTTTCATTACCTCGGCTCTTTTTTCCAGATAAGAGAAAAAATCATTTCTTGCATGCTCTGTGACTGGCGACGAATTTGGGTCTTAACCGTAAATTTTCGGCGAAAGCGTCAATGGTTTGCCCCTGTAGAGAAGCCGAAACCTGACCCGACCCCGAACATCACCAAAGGAAAGTAATGTTGCGCGTATGGTGGGATTTGCAAACAGTGATGTGCTGGATAGCAAGAGGACACTTAACGCTATTGTCCACTCACAACAACTGGACAAGACGGCTGCTGATCTCCGAGAAAAGTAGCCAAACATGAAAAAAGTCATGTTGTAGCATGACAACGCAAAACCACATGTTGAAAAATAAATCCATTCTGAATTCCATGATTCAGGCTGGGAACTTCTCGCCTACTCATCATATAGCCCAAACCTCGCCCTATCAGATTACCACCCTTACCGGTCAATGCGTAACGAATTCGATTTACAGCAGCTCAATTCAGACGAAGAGGTCAAAATCCGGGTCCAATCTTTTTTTGACTAAGAAACCTCGTACATTTTAAGAACGCGGAATGTGCCGCATACCCACGTAAAGGGCAGAAGTTGTGCATCATAACGCTGATTATAATGAAACATAGCGATGCATATTCATCAATAAAATTACGTTGAAAAAGTGGGACATTAATTATGCACCAACCCAATATTTATTGACCAAAGGCCAAGTCCAGAAATACAATATGTAATGTCCACGTGATCCACGCTGCAGAAGGCGGTGTATTGGAAGGGAAAAGTGACGATGTTTGAGTTAAAGTACACTGGGATGGGCGCTTTGTTCCTATTTGGAAACATACAGGCCTATCTCGATGGGGCAACAGTTATACCGGCTTCTATGGTAATATCAGCTACAAAGGGATGTACAGGAGTCCTCGGAGATATCTTGTGGTCTTGAGCTACATACTACATGAAATTCAGCTTTATTGTGCAGGTAGAGCCCATGTTTCTCTTGATCCAAGTGGCTGTTGTGAGGAGGCTTGAACCGATGCTCTGTTGAGGGAAACTTCTGGCAGCCAGTACTCAATCTCCTCTATGTGAGATGTGTATGGAAGGATGACCGCCGACGATGAGGAAGACAATCGATTGTCATTCGGAGGGGATGCCGTTCAAACCATAAAAGGAGGTGTGAGGCAAAAGTACATCTTTTATGGATCTTGGAAGCGGACCTGATCGACATGTTTACACCGTAAGAGTGATGAAATATGATTCAAAAACAATGAAAATAACGTAGTAGAAAATACAGTAGTCCAAGAGAAGCCAATGTAACCTTACAGCTCAGCAATTGCCTGGTTGTTTCTTGTAGAATCCGTGAATTCCGTGGGTGCAACAGTTATACCGGTATCTATGGCAAGAATCGATCATCCTATCGAAACAAGAAGATGGGCTATATGACCACGGGATCTTTCCCGAGGTGTTTCCTCTGGTGATTGAAATGAAACGTACCCTAGCCAAAAACCTATACCCTAACCTCACCTTAAAGGCCAAAACTGTAGAGAGTCTACTTAACACGTCTACTTAACAGGCATCGGTCCCTTAGATCGATTTCAGGCTACCATATATGTGTGGCAAAAGCCTTACCATTCCTCTATCACGGCTTCGTGTGTTTCAAATGTTCCACAGGTTCTGCTACAATGTGAATCCCAGACATAGGACGTCTTGTCTCATCCCAAGGTGTTTTATTGCATTGCTGTTTTACTGTTCTGTAAACCCTGTGTTCTTGCATCTTCACTCCCGTTCTTAAGACCCAACCCAAATCCAAATTGGTTTGACTGGTGGTCAAACCCAATTAACTTTATTCTATCCACACCATAACATAGCATTCTCGGCATTGAGCAGATAGTTGGGCAGAACACGTGTCAGCAGTGCCTCTAGTGAAGGTAGCGGAGAAAAAAGCGGAGCCCGATAAAAGTGGTCACGCAAAAGAGAATGATCGAGAAAACAGCCCACGACGTTTTGCGCGATCTTTCCTCCCGAGTCCCTTTGAAGTTGAAACACTCCCACAGATCATCCTTCTGGTGATCGTACGGTGGCGGCATTGGCGGCATTGGCGGGATTTCGACGTGGTTCGGGGCGTGGTAGTGCACTGAAACAAGGGTAGAAGTTGATGCGAAACCGGACAAGGTTTATTGGAAGTCAGTATTTACAGAGGATACAGGACTATCGGATCCAAAAACGAAATGCAATGAACAAGGTCATGAAGAGGAGCACGATGCAAAACGCAGAGTAGTGTCGCCGCCCGTTGGGAGAGCAGCAGAAGCAGGGAGGCTCGATGTGCTTGTGGTGACATGGATTTACGGTGACTCCAGTGGAGTTGTAGTAGCTCGCTGAAAGGAGCAAACTGACTACGGGCGGGAGACTACAACGACAAGAACGGGTGTGTCATGCACAAGTGGTAGAAGTAGTGCGTTGTGGAGATGCTGAGAAGTGAGTCGTGGCGAGAGACGAGAAGCCGAAAGAATAAAAAAGCCCAAAAATCGTCATTAATCTGATATTACTCTCGTTTTGACAAACCTCGGCTAACGGTAGGATCTTCCTTGGCAAGGAGAGAGCTTAATAGAGGCTTCAAAAATGTATATAGTGCGCTGTGCAGTGAGTTATGGGAATTGGAAGCAGATGGGAAGCTCAGGTTAAGAGAAACATTAAAAACGGAAAGATTTGCTGCTCCTTCTAAAGGGTTGTCCATAGTCTCGGATGTGATCACTTCCGCAAGGAACTTCTTTATGGATCTGCTGGTAAGTCCGCCCCCGTTCTAAACGGCACTTTAGCGTGTTCGGCAGTGAAAAATTACCGACGTAACTTTATTGCTTGAATTGTGCCCCCTTCTGTAGGTGATCTCTGATTTTGCCACTTAAGTACTTAAAAAACAAAACTACATACGTACGTGTTCATGACGTCCACGTCGCTAGGTTCACGTCAATTAGACTTGCGCTCGGTTTATACATTTGTCCTTAAAGGTTGTCCTTATTAAGTTTGTCGTCTACTCCAAATTGTTGTAGTTGTCGCATCAAATCAACCCAACCGAAATCCGAGTTAAAATAGTCGGTTAAAAGCGGCTCAACGGGAATTTCTTCTACGGATCTTCATCTCAATTCCAGTAGAAGACACAATTCCAATTAAAACCATGAAGTGTTGGCTGTATCCATCATTTAGTAAACCAAACACATGATGCACTTTGACATGAAAATCTAACCTTTAAGTTAACTTGTTTTCATAAACGAGTCATGCGTTAACTCCTCAATTTCAAGCACCAAGTGACCCGTAATCTCCACAAACAGCTTCACATTATGACATTACGTAACCCTTAAGGCTTGTTCATAGTCTAGGATCTGTGATCAGCTCAAACAAAAATGTGATTTGCGGATCAGATTGCTCGAGTTATGGATCTGATCCGAGACTATGTACGAGCCTTAAAAGTCCATCGAAAACAAGTTCGTAGATTCGTAGATTATGTACAAACCTTAGTTATAATTTCAAGCACCAAGTGACCGATAATCAGCTCAAACACCTTCACAGTATGGCTTTACGTAACCCCAAGAGGCAGATAAACGCAAAAAATATGTTCAAAACCAGAACAAATCAGTCTTCCCCTAACTCACCAACAGGTCCAGAAATCTTAGCACCTGGAGGAGTGTACGGAGGCGGTGGCGAGAAGATGGGTCGGTCGATGAACCCGGGCGGCGGTGGCGGTGCCGAGGCCATCGGTGCCTGGTTGCTCGGCTGCTCCTGGGGACCGCTCATCTCTGCAAGCGAGAGCGTTCACGCTGACCGGCACGCTGGAATGGAGAAACGAAGGTAGTCCGCCGCGTTACCATGGCACTCGAAGTTTTGCGTTGTGCACGTACATGAGATCGTTGGCCTGTGGACCCTGCGTGAGAAAGGGGTGAAGTGGTCACCGGACATGGAACAGTAAACGATTCGGCTTTCCAAGGGAATGAGAGGAACTACGAAGTGCGTCAATGACGCTTAAAGTTAATTGACGCCATAGTGCCTTTCTCCTTAGGTCGCCAGGAGGTGAGCACCTGCCTCGGGAGGCGCTAAGCATTGAAATGACAAAGCGCACGAGCGTTCGACGTGGTGTGCTAATTGGTTATTTTAATTCGTGGGATTCAATTACATTGTGCGCAGTTCTGGAAATGGAGGGCGCAGTCTGCAAGGAATGACGATGGGGGTACTCATCACACATAAGCAGTTCCAAAAAAATAGTTTAAAAGGGTCACATTTAGATGAAAGGCTGAAAAGGGTTTAAATGAAAGGAAACAAAGGGTCATTTCAAGGAAAAATAACCTGGCTCGGGTTTGAGTCCAAGAAACTTCGTCCTGAACCCCGATCTAATGTGTATCTGATACTGTCCAGGTGTCATATATTTCTTGTTGCATAAGCAGTTACAAAAAAGTCGATAAAGGTCACATGTTAATAAGGATGGAAAGGATGAAAAGGGCCATTTCAAGACCAGGCTCAAGCATGGCCCTGTTGAGTCAATTGAGCCTTGAGCCAAAGAAAATTCGTCCTGATTCCAACACGCAATGTGTATCTGATGCTGTCCAGGTGTGATGTGCTCCTCCTAGAAGCCATTTGTGCTTAGCACTTGCGATGGGAAGTATTTGAATAGGGTTGGCGAATACAGTCCATTTGGAGGATCGTTAATGGACTACCACTCGACTAAGGAAGATCGAGAGAAGCATTTATAGGTGAACGAAGCCAAGGGGCGTCTTTTTGGATCGGTGTAGAGTCTTAGAGTCGCTTGGATTCTGCTTGAAAGCGATGCGACTTCAAAAACCTCAAACCAACTCTCCCATCAAAAGGGATGCTTTCCACTAAAGCGATGCAAACGCCTATTGGACGCATTGCTACCCGAGGACAAAAGACTATTTAAGGAATATCGGAATTTATTTATTTGAACCGAGTCAAGCAATCCACCCAGATAAACCATGTCCACCGTCCTCTGCCTGAAGACTGCCGACCAAAAGACGGTGACAATAGATTCGGACATCGTGAAGATGTCCGAAGTGTTGCAGAGCTTCGTCGACTTCTGTATAGACGTGGAGGATGGGATTCCTCTGGAGAAGATCGACTCCCAAACCGTGGAACTGATGAAGGAGCACTGCGAGCTGATGAAGGAGAACGAGAGCGACTACGAGTTTTTCAGAAAGTTGAAGAAGGAGGACCTCTTCAAGCTCGTGAAGGCGGCCGACTTCCTGCAAATAGACCCTCTTTTCGAGCATTGTTGCACCGCCATTTACAACTTGTTGATCTACGGAAAGGACGCAGAGAAGATCCGGAAGACCTTCTTCGAGGAAGAGGACGATTATGAAGGCGTTGCACAGCTTTTCTCAGAAATCTTGTAAGAGAGCATTTCGAGGTTCTTAATGAATAAAATGTTGTGTCCGAACTTATGTTAAAGTACATTGCATCCAACTGCATTTCATGCATTATCGACGCTGCCAAGAGCTGCATAGCCAAGATAGAAATTTTTTAGATTCCCATTTCCGAACGCTGTGGACCTTGGATCACGCTTGACATATTACATACACAGTGACCTTTCCACCTGACTTTCGCACTCATTGTTGTTCGTATGTCATGCATGTTGTGCCCGCTTCTTTGTGAATCATAAGTCATACATTATCCTGTGAAGACACTTATCATAGCGCCTGAAATTTCGAGCCAATTCCATATCGATAGTTACATGGAGGCTAACAATAGTCCTGCTTTCGCAACAGAGATCAGAGTCCGCGTATTCTTGTGAATACAAACATTTAACGTAAATGAAACGTACTTGGAGCTGAAGTTCAGATGTACACGACAGTTTACGTTCTCATATTGTGTCAGCGGAAAGGTCGAATTTTTCATTTTCCTTTTCAACTTGCATATAAGAAGAAATAACGCAATCTAATTGCAGTTTTGGGACATACAAAATTTCTTCCACCAACTGTGACCCGCAGAACTCATATTACTTATTGTTCTAGCTTTATTAGAAAGATAAAGGTTGACAAACTTAACAGCAATATAAGCCTACTGCACTTGCAGAACTTCCTCCGTCCAGGTAGAGGAAAGTTGGAGTTTGTTGGGTCACACCCAGGAAAGAAGATATTTTTTGAATGTAGGATACTGAAAGAAGACAAGGAAGACAACAAAGGCGATAAATGCCATAATTAGATAGTTTCTAGCATCATAACGGAACATCCCTTTAAGGGAGCGTTTCTGTCGACTTTTGTTCGTTTTCTGGTATCTGCGAAAGGCCGAAAAGTCGATCAGCACCGTGTCCATGTCAAGGAATGTGGCGAAGGTAGTAGGTCCATTGTAGCGAGGACGAGCAAGTGGATCGGTACATTTCGGAAAGTAGCGGAAGTAGTACTTCTCCAGATAAGGATCGGCTTGGCTTGTCGGAGGCTTATCCTTATCGGAAAGCTCCAGCAGTGTGTGGACCAATTCTGGCATGAAAGGAATGCGGAGCCGATCAAATGTGCTCTCGAGGAGATCGTAGACGTCGTATGTTCGCTTCGCCTTCTCTGTGGCGCTATCTCTTCTGAGGGCATTGTGGCGGTCCACAGTGGCGACCGGGATACAGGGAATAAGGTCGAATAGTCGCCGAAGGATTTCACACTGCTTTGGGGGATCCGCTCCATTGGACTGAACTTTCAGCGTCAGATGTACCCTTCTTCCACGACGGGCCAGAGCGAAGACCTTCTGGATGAAACGGAAGTCCTCTTCAAGGGCCTGATCGTGGGACTGTTGCTTCCACTTGAAGTTGTTGGAGATGGAGAGGTGCACGTCTCGGACGAGGTGGGTATCTTTCGCGACTTCTTCGCTCCAAGCAGATCTGCTCCCAGAAAGAAGGTCCTTCTTAGAAACATCGCATTCGATGCTTGGAGCAGCCGAGTTTACGTGGAGATCGATGAACAAGTCGAATTCGCCCTCGTGGAACACTTTGACGATCGGCTGCCAAGAAGAGTCCGTCAAACGGAGGCGTTCCTTCGACCTTCGGCTGACTAAGCCAACGATCTGAGCGGTGAGATCGACAGGCAGCGTCTCCATTGATGAGAGAAGCAAATGAATGGTGAAGTGGTGTTAAAAACAGTTCAGTCCAATTCTGCAGCTCTTAAACGTGCGAAAAGTGGCACCCTCGAAGTCCTTTGATCACGTGCCGGTCGATGGAACTGACCACCTTTATGTGAGCCGCCTCTGGCGCTGCAACTGTAACAACTGCGACTGTAGTTCGGAATTGGGAAAACAGAGTGAATACAGGGCGAGAAAACTATAAAAAACTGTGAAAAATCGTGTTCTCCCAAAGAGCCCTGGTCGCGAAGGTGGTTGGATACGGTAGGCAGCAACTTGGGCAGGTGTTTTGCGCAGAGAAGCAACGCGCAATGTACGAAGCTTATCCATACAACAATCTTCAAAAGATCGTGGTTCTTCATACGCTGGGTTTTCCAAACAACCGTATACTTCCTAATGCGAACTTCTCCTAGTTGGTGTCCCTCTGTAGTGCACGAAAAGTGCCGCCAAGAGTAATGGATCCAACAAGATGGAAGAGTTGACTCCGAAGCGGGCCGCGACAGCTGGCGATCTCAAGGAACACGCGAAGTCAAGAGTTGCCCATTTGCTTTCATCACAGAATTATTCTTTGAGCTTTCGGTTGTTGTGCGGAGAAGCAATGGGAAATGTAAAGAGGGTATGGTCGACCGATGATGCTTCTTCATACGCTGCCTTTTCCAAACTTTCAAAAGTTGGTGTTCCTCTGTAGCAGAACACAAGCAGAATGCTACATCTGGCCATCTACGCCTATCAAAGAGTTGCCGAAGGAGGCCTATCTGCTTTCATCACATAGCCATCGGCGACACCGAAGAACTCTTTTGGCTACAATGAATGGCCGCCGCCACAAGGGCCTTATCGTCGCCGCATCTCAACTTTCTTCACTTGTTACCGTAGTCTGTTTATCGCCGGACGACAATCGGCGGTTCGGCTGCGGCAGCGGCTGTGGTGACTCATGTATCGCTGGTGAGGGTGGACTGTGAGTGATCTGGACACTTCATCGACTGTATTGAGGATTGGTGATACGACGTGTTCACGTCGTATTTAAAGAGATAGTTCACGCCAGAACTGTCAGATTCGCGAACCCTCGCATCGCTTTACTGTGCGAAGAATTGTGCCTTGCCTTTGAGACTCTTCCAGACCTCAGAATCCTTTCCCAGAGACCGAAGAAGACGATAATTAAAATTCAGGAGCACTGTCGGCGATCGCCATAAAAGCATATTTTTGTGTTATTCATTCGCTACCCGTCGCCGGCCGACGGTGCTGCACCGTCGCCGTCTTTCGCCAAGGCTTAGTCACGCGGCAGAGGCTGCGAACAGCGTTACAGCAAGTGAGAACTTATCCCTTAATCGTGGTGTTCTTCTATCAGATGTGTGTTCTATCAGGTAGCTGTCGTGACTTTTGTATTATAGAAATGTGCTATTTTTGGCACAAAAAGAGGAGAGAAACCTATGTAACTTCGGAAGAATCCGCTAGTATTTTGAATTAGCGTTCCTGAACTATTTTACGCACTACTTTCCTCTTTCTTTGGGACCGACCACTTTGATTCGAATTTTACACATTTTCACGTGTTTCCGCTTCTTTCCTTATCCTTTGATTTTTCATGCATTTTGTAGAGAGACGGTGCTCGCTTTACCAAACGACCGTCTTGGGGTTTGCGCGCGTTTCGTGGGTCTTTCGGACTGTGGACATATTCTGACTGTCAGATGCTGTGTACGTACGCATCCTACTTCACAGCAACTTAAAAAAGAAAGCTTCATTGTGCCTTTTGCAGGTGTTTGCAAGATGGACAAAGAAGAAAACAATGACGAATCACGAAAGCAACCACGTGAAGAGCTTCTCCAGAAGACGTTCCAGGGTCGAGAGGAAGGAGGCTCGAAACGTCCTGCGGTAAGTTCGTTAGATTTAGCTAGTCGTTGCACGACTCTATGGTTTTTACCGTTTATACATCATATATTTCAGGATGACCGCGACAGTCACCTTCAGCCCACAAAAAAGTGCAAAGCAGAACTGATGGAAGCAGATAGCACCTCCTTCAATAAGACATCCGAAATCCGTGTCGACTATGAGATGGAAGGAGGAAATGGGAGGGTGGAATGGGAGTCGGTCAAACGGACCTTCCGGACACACACAGCTTGTCAGAAAGTGTCCGCTACTGTACGGGAGCCGCCGTGCTGTCCCAACAGTCGCCGCCACCACCAGCGTCAGTACGGCATGTATCACGTGCGCGTCGGCCCCCGGTACTTCGCCATCCCAAACGAGGTTCCTTCCACGAGGGCCGAGCCATGCGAGCACGAACTCAAGGATATCCATCGGAAGCGTCAGGAGAAAAACAAGAGAGGGCCAGTGCAGGAAAAGCCGAAGACCATGAACGAGGTCCTTCGCGACATGTCCATCGCCGTCTTCAACCGCGCCGTCGTCGAGCAGAACTTCAAGCCACTTCCCAGGAGCTTCTTCGACAACCTGCCCCCTCCTTCCCCTTGATGAGCTCAAAACTTCTCCTGGATTCCTAGTCCCTTATTTGTGCATATGTATGATATAATCAATTTATTCGATAAATGTATCTTATGGAAAGTCACGACAAAGGGTGCGCGATGGCAAAGTGCACGGCGCTAGAGAGCGCGTCTTTACAAGAGAGGCGCGACGGGGGCCGCGCACGGTGAGCGGAAAGGCGCCAGACAGTGCGCCCTTAGAAAAAAGACGATGCAAGGATCACGTGAACGGGGCCTGTTGCCGCATGGGTATCGTCGGTGACAGAGGAAGTTCCTAGGATTCAGAACTAACAGAAACAAGAAGCGACCAAATGTAATTTGAAACTGAGGCGACTATGAATCCTGGTAATTTAAAGGAAAATCTTTAAATGGAAAAAAATCTGTAAATTTAAATGGAAAATGAAAAATAAAACCTTTAAATACCTTTAAAAATGAAACTTTTAAAAATAAAAAAAATAAAACTTAAAAAATAACCCTTAAACTAAAAAACTAGAACCTTTAAATGGAAAACATCTGTAAATTCTTTGAGTCTCGGGTCAAACCTCCAAGATATCCAAGAATATGCCAAGAATATGCCATAGGATTTCTGCGCACTATACTAAGAGGTCTACCAAGGAGAAGGTTTTCCAAATGTCCTATTTTCAATGCTAAACACAATATACGTAAATGTGCTACACTGGACCATCTCCTTTTGTTTATTGATACATTCTTTACTGGATCTAGATAGCGTGACATTGGCTTTTCAAGTACATATCAACGTTCAATGTCCGCTCTTCTCATCGTTCAGAACGCGAAAGTACATGTTGTTCCCGACGCTGAGGTCGTGGATCCTCATCAGCTCAACATACTCGCTCGAAACGGACTGCAAATGTCTCCTGCTCGCTGACCAGCACAAGGAGGGCTCACCTGGAGATTGGACAAGAAGAAGAAGAGGTTCCCCCACAGCGACGCTTCTCTGTTGGTCAGCCTATAGTGGATGTCCAGCTCCTTCCAAATGCCTGTGAGGCGAGCGATGGCCCTTTTCCACTCGGGGCTTTCGCTGCTGGAGTTATCTATAAAGCTGACCTTTAGCCTCGAATGACTACATCGACGAACTCGTGTGGATGACGATAAGAAGAATGAACGCGGCGAAGTCCTCATCCGTCATGAAATGGTCTCGTGCAGCAAATGACAATGCATTTCGCTGTAGGACCATGACCTTCTTTGAGATCCTAAATGATGCGGGTCACAGAGCACTCAAATTAACATTTAACTACCTTCCTACCATGAGCAGTGACTCCATTCGCTGCCTCTCCGGAATATCCGGATGGTATGTAGCAAAGTACTCCGCCAGTTTGTAGTCGTCCAGATAGACGTATTTGTTCGGAAAGACGTAGAAGGTGTTCGTATCACCACCGTTCAGCAGATGATACGCGTTGTTCAAAGAGTGCATCAGCACGGACTAAGAGAATGCACTTTATACATGTGAGGGTGAAATTTATAGAATGACAGGAAATAATATGGGATTCATACATGGGCGCGGTGTCGATTGTGACGCTCAAACTAGGAAGGGGGGGGGGGAGGGTCCACCTGAGTCCATTCACTCATATCACTCAGATCAAGTCCACTCATATCTGCGCCCATGTATGATGGGATTCAGTAAGCGGAAGCTATTTGTGTGTCAGAAGAAGGCATTGCAAATCCCAAATCAAAGAATATCATACAATAATGTATTTGACGTTTGCTATCACTCCACTCTGTACCCAGCTCTTCTACTTGTTATCTTATCCCCTTTTGCATTTAAATCAGCACTCTCATAGACATACTAACTGCAAGAAGAAAGTTTAAATGTTTAAGTCATCTGAAGATGGGTTCCCTAATTTTAGATCTTAAAGGGTGACCTAAAACCCCTCGATTTTTTACATACAGGTTGTAAACGTACGTAAAGGCTGAGGCTGTTCTTGAACATGCAATCCTTCGTCCGACTGTCCAAATCACTGAGTATCGGCAGATAATCGAACATGTGCCTGAAGACTGCGGCGTTCTCCAGAAAACTCTTTCGGTATTCTGGACCGGTCAAGTAGCGTCCAGGTTTTTTCGATGTTCCAAACGGTGTCTGAATCGGGTATATACTAGAGAATTCAGTGGGAGCTTTACGGAGGAGTCAGTGTGGAAGCGATGCCGATTGACGCAGTCGATGGCTTTCAATGTACTTGACAGTAGTGGGAGTTGGTCGTTTCTTGCTCGTGGAATCAGCTTGGGGACCTCCTCTAGTGGTCTCTTAGAAGGTTTCATATCTGTAAGATTATTTCAACAAATAGCGTCGTGTCCCACTTACACTCCAGTTTCATGCCAACCTCCAAGCATCGTTCAAATCGGCACTTCTTGCAGGCGTGGACAGCGGATATCCCTGAAATATCCTCAATGTTGAGTGCTCCTGGTTATAAGAAGTTTTTGTTGCTTCTCTTCCTTAGCGAAACACGCTTTCCAAGGCCGGTAGATGGGTGCAACATGGTAACCCTTACTGTTACCCTTGGAATCTTTAATTGTTATCTGGGAATTGTTATCCCTTGGAATAGCAATAAATTTTCCCTAAACATTATTATTACCTCTAACGGAGTCCGGTCCACAGGCGAGTGCGCTGTTCTTGCACTTATACTCCTTTGCCTCCTTGACGGATCGCGCAAAGAAGGCCGCACAGGCTCGACATGCCACTGTTCCGTAAATGTAGAGAACGACCACATCCTTAGCGCACACCCCGCAGATGCTCCTCTGCGTCCTACAAACGCAAATGGGTCAATAACACACGCAAATTTTGTCAAATTTCAAAGTCCACTCCCTTGATGGTCATCTTTGTTGTCATGACAATTTGAGTGTATTATACTTTATGGCCCTGATTGGAATTGATGAGCCGACTTGCATTAGCCGACTTTCTACTTTCAAGCAGCAGTGTAGCAAGGAGAGCCAGACGAAGAGAGAAAATGCTACCTTTCCAAATTTCCCTTTCACACACACGTCCTTTTGTCCTATATTCTTCGTATTCAATAAATTAATAAATTGACCTTAATGGCTGGGAGTAAAAAGGCATTCAGTGCTGACGTAAATCGGCTTGTCAACTGCGCCATAAACATTTGGATCACCTATTATATTAGGAGCATGTCTTAATGACCATTTTAATGCAAAATCTGTGAAAACATTAACGCAAATGAGGGTAATTACTTAGAAATTATCTTTAAAGTGACTTACATTCTCACGTCGACATTCTCACTCGGAGCCATTGAGCGCGAAAGGTTCCCTTCTTCACACGATAAAGTGGAGAGAAAAACGGTGGCGTTAATCCAAGTAGCCGCCTTCTGGAAGCGATGTTGCCGTGGTGATACGTCAGCCTACAACAGTGCTGGCGCTCTCTTGTTTCAATGATCAAAGCTTGCGGAATTGTGCCTATTGATATAAGGATATGCTTCAAAACATCGTAACAATCGTATGTATCCGTTGTCCAGAGACCAACTACGTGAAGCGCGCTATAATGTTCCGCTGTCATATGATAATTATCGCATGAGGCTTGTATAATCTTCTTCGGCAGGAAATGACGCACTTAGGACAATTTATCTATGAAGCGTTAGTCCCGGGAGGCTCTTCATCATCCAGGGAGACTAAGGGCTAGTTTTAGTACGAAATTCGAAGTCATTAGTCGATTTGAACACTGGTGAAGTACAAATTCACGAACAAAAGCTGTTTTTACTGCCAGTGGAACGAAGCTGTCCAATTGGTAGATCAATTAATACGCGTTTTGTAATTGTTTTTGTGATTTCCGTAGGTAATTAACTTAATTTTGCACGTTGGCTAGCTACGTTGATCAGTGGCTTGCGTGGTCGTATAGGTCAAGTGGCTCATTAGGCGACATCAGATATCATTGGGTTTGGGTGTTGGTTTCGCCCGTGGCATCGCTTAATCTGCGGGTTATACTTTCAGCTTAGGCGTCCGTCCGTGCAATTAAAATTCACAAAACTGCTAAAATAAAACAGCACCAATTCCAATAACACAATGAGTGGTGTCTGGCAATGAGGACTTGATACTTGCTGACAGACGCAAACATGTAAGTACGTGTATGTACGAAAAATAAGGTATAAACGCGATACTGCAAGACGGAAGAGAAAGTACATTAACTATAAAGACCCAGAGTTCAATCAGTCTGCACTTTATAGTGTAGGCTGATGGTTTGTATCCGTTGATTGCATAATAATGATACGATGTTTGGCGCACTTTAGTGGGTGCTATTGAAATCCAAAGTGCACATCATGTTCCAAGGGACGAAGACGTGGGAAAGGGAAGCGTGTAAAAGCAAATGGTAAACCTTACGCCTTCGACTACAGAACATGACGATGTGGAAGGGTCCCTCGCTTTATTGAGTGACATTGGCTAGGTTAGTCTCTATAACGCCCTTATAGTGCACAGCGTTGAAGAAGATCGTAGGTAAAAAGTTTAAAAAGGAGTCAAGTTGACGCCAGCGGGGCGGGATCACATTATGATAACCCGCTGGCTCCGGACCCCACGGAGTGGCTGCGACGCGTCGCGCTTTTATGAAACCCTTCCAGTTTTAACTGCCTGCCAACAGCGGCCAACGAGCAAACAGGCGAACAGAGAAATGGGAACGCGGCTGGCGCTTCGTCAAACAGTGATCCGTTGCCACAAGGAACCAGGGCTTCCTTATCAGAGAGCTGGGCCTTCCCTTGTCCCGCAATAGGACTCATAGCCATTAAAGGGTACACTGAACAAGTAATGTAAAAAGGTATGTAATTTACAACAAGAAACAGGTTAAAGATACATTTTAGGAAATTAAACAAAGTACACCAAGGCTACGTCGTTCTCCTCTTCATTCCGTGTCCTTCGGCTTCTCCTCTCGAGCGGTGACCCACTGACGAGCATTCTTCGCCATGCTGTAGAGCCCACTCACAAACCCTCCGCCGGAACTGGAGAGATGCACTTCGTCGTCGCATTTGTAGTTCTTCTGGGACTGCTCGGAGACCTGAAGGAGGCGCTTGAACTGGTCGCCGAGCTCGTCCATCCCCTCGAGCTCCTGCTTCATCGCCTCGATGCTCGCCACGGTGATGCTCTCCGTGCCGTCCTTGATGTTCTCCTTGATGATGGCCACCTCCTCGCGGTACTCGGCCAGGTACTTCTCCAGCTGCTCGACCTTCGCGTTGCCCTCGCCCGCCATTGCCGCCTCGTTCTTGGCCAGCTTGATGGACTGCTCCAAGTACTCACCGTAGGCGTCATTGATCACCGCGATGGCGTTCTGGTTCAAGAAGGCGACGAACTTCGCGCAGATCGTCTTGATGCGCTTCTCCTTGAGGGCCATGTCGTCGAGGCGCGCCTCCAGTCCCTTAATGACGTCGGCGACGTCCACTTCGTCCGAATACTTGGACGCGAGCAGCTTCGCCACCTCTTCGTTCACGACGTCGACGGTCACCTGCTTCTGCTTGTAGCGGATGTGGAGGTGCGTGTCCCAGGAGCAGCCGCACTCGTTGCAGAGCTTGCTGGTTCTTACGATGACACAGCAGCGCTGTATCCGGGGGTCTGGATAGACGCCTGGGTCAATGCCTCGTTGTTTGCAGCGATGATGGCAGATGGTGCGGTACAGTACCTGCAAAGATGTGAAATTAGGAAAGATAACTGTCTTTTAGGGCGTTTGTCTTCAAGGCTACTTGTTTCCGATGAGGGGCCAGCGGTGGCCCCAGCTTAAGACAACGTAAGGTTTCACATTCCCAATTCACGAAGGGCATTGAATGACATTTTTAAAAGACATACCTGAGATTCATTGGTTCCAGGAATTGCCATTGTACCGATGCACTTGTTGCTCGCGCATACTGTCATTGGGTAGTCGATGGGTTCCACCTCCAAAGTAGTTTGCTGGATGGTCAGTTGAGATTGGAGATCAACGGTCTGCTTCTGCATCTCCTGGAGCTCGACCTTCTTCGCCTCGATGATCCGTTTGTTCGTCTGGATGTT
>KN172330.1:56445-69310 GCA_000757755.1 Steinernema glaseri
GGTGATCTCCGCGGAAATTGGCGTCAGCTCGAGGATGAGCCGCTTAGCCTCGTTCAAGGACATCATGTCGCGGATCATGTGTGGCTTCAGCGAGGCGATGTAGTCGAGCGCCCTGTAGGTGTTGGCTGCCGAGACGTTCCAGCTCTTAGCGAACTCCGCCTCGTCCTTCTTCATACCGTCGAACCCATAATGGAGCGCACAGAGGTACTTGAAGGCCTCATTGTCGAAGTAGTACATCGTCTTGTCGTTCAGCTCGATAGCCACGTCCCGCATCTCCTTGAAGCCGTCAATGTAGCTCTCCAGAATCTCCTGCGTGTTGCCGGCCTTGTAGAAGTTGACTCGCGACTTGGTGAAGCAGAAGACAATGTTCTTGGCGGCGTCTTGGTGCAGATGGGTCAGCAGCTCGTTGATGCAGTACTTCATGGCGATGGTGAGGCGCGAAGAGTCCGAGGGGATCAAGATGCAGATGGCGTTGATCCGGTCGTAGTTGTACAGCTCCTGCAGGGTCAACTCGAAGTTCTTGCGGTCCTGTTGGATTCCACGAGAGTCGTTGACGCCGGGAACGTCGATGAAGCGGTAGAACCGTCCGTGGAACATGAATGTGTAGGTCTTTGGCCGCTGGGTGGCAGAGGCGCCCACGGCGAAGCTCTCGTTGTCGTCCTTGTTGCCGAGGTAGATCTTGCGCAGCTTCTTGTCGTCGTCTTCAAGGAGGAAGTGCGTGGGAATGGGGATCTCCGGCTGGTTGTGTTTCACGGCTTCATCCAGAGTTTCGTGGAGGACGTAGTTGAAGATAGCGTCGATCCATGTGGACTTCCCGGCGCCCGTCTCGCCCAAGAGGATGATGTTGATCTCCTCGCACTTCATCTCCTGGAGGACGTGGTCCGTGTGAGGGACGTAGGCACTTCCATGGCCCTTGACTCCACAGCAGTACGTGGCGAGGCTCTTCTCATGCGCTCCACACTTGCAGTAGAGGTGCTCAGAGAAGTCGTAGAAGACGGGCTCCTTGCAATCCCAACAGACCCAGTTGAGCTTCTGCGTTTTACAGTTGAAGGGACAGGCTACCTCCAAGAGGGTCCTCATCTTCGGCTGGTCCACGGTTTCCTCAACAGGTCCGTCAAATTTGATGAAGTTGACTTCCGCGGTTTCTTCCTTTTCCTGTAAGTAGTACATGAAGATTCTCAAGCGATCCTGTACTCACCTGCTTCTCTCTGACCGCCATGGACTTCTTGTAGAAGGCGAGGACCTGTTCGAAGTCTGCGGATTGCGTGTCGACTCCATTGACAAGTACTTGAGATT
The DNA here is from genome assembly GCA_000757755.1 of Steinernema glaseri. NCBI lineage: Eukaryota > Metazoa > Nematoda > Chromadorea > Rhabditida > Steinernematidae > Steinernema > Steinernema glaseri. Next base: position 57,742 of record KN172330.1, read on the forward strand.
GAACTGGTTCCTAAAATTTCATATATGTCATGCTTCTGATAAGCAGTAGATGCTTCTTGTCTCACCTTAGGCTCGTTAATGGAAGTGTCCTTGTCGAGTTGGAGCTTTTCGAACGCTGCTGGAACATCTCTGGAAACCGAGCTGTCCTGAAAGAAATATGTCTATAGTAATATGTAAATGTCTACAATATGTCTATATGTAATGTGTCTATATGTCTACAAATATGTATATCTACACGGTCATCGCAAATGTCTGACCCTCCATTCGACTCACCTCCTTCTTGCATCCTTCTGGCTCCAGTTCCATGGCGTACTTGGTCAAGAACTTCCTGGGGCAAGTCTCCGCCTCGAAGAAGGTGATTTTGTACGTGGCCTGATCCCGGCAGAAGGTCGTTCTGTAGTCGGCGAAAACGCTCTCGAAGTACTGCGAAGGGTCGATCTTCACCTCAGCCATGGCGAAGCAGCGACTCTCGTGCCACATGGTGCAGTTATAGAAGATGTCTTCGATGACGTCCGAGAGCTTCTTCGGGCAGCGAACGGTGCTCCGAAGGACGGGCGAACCTCCATCGGCACACTTCAGCGATGCTTCAATTACGGACTGCATCTGAAAGGAAATACAAGAATGAATGCTTAGAAACAATAGATGCTTAAACTCGTGCTCATACTCTGATCACACACAACTGGAAATGGATAGAATCGAAACATTCGGCCGCAGCCCTACACGTGTCCTTTCAACTAGCGACATAACCGAATCATGAAGACCTCGGACACCAAAATCAAAGAAAACGAACATAAGGCCAAAACCCAAATTGACCAACCCACTAGCGCGAAGCATACCGTAACCTGAACACCTCAGGGTCTCGTGGTAAGGGCGGCTTCAGTTGGTTGGTCCGGCTAGTAATCTTCTTGTTTTCCATCGCTCTCCGAAGATTCATCAGCACTTATGATGATCGAGATAAGTTTGAGTGAGGCCTGTGAGACTCCGTTTGGGCAAACTTACGTGTTCCCACCACTGGGTAAGGCTTATTGAGGGAGCTTGGACTGCTGCAAGGTTTGTTCAGTGTTAGTACTAGTTCTGTTCCACCGAGTAAACACTTTCCGAACTTCTTTATTGCTTTAGCAACCGTTATGGCCCTTGGCGCGAATGGACGGAGGGATGTGGGGACGTGGAAACTTGCCTAACATTGGTCACCCTCGTCGAGGGCCGAATTACGAGAAAAATATGGCAGAAGGAAAGCAACGAAGAAGTGAACTGCACGGAGCATGTCCTGACTTCGGAGTTGCAGAAGAGGAACACGAGGGAGTGGACGGTGGCGTTGACGATGCTTATGGAGTTCTGGAGGATGTTCATGTAGAGCGCAGGCTCTCCCGTCAGCCCGATGCGCGGGAAGAAGGTGAACGCGAGGGTTTGGAGTTCCAAGAAGCCGCAGATCAGCACACTCTGAAACAGTGAGTTCGAAGGCATGCTCCTACTTTGGGACTAACCTGGACAAGCAGTCGGATCTCCGTCTGCCGTTTCGCTTTGCTATTGTCGCAGTTCTGCTGGACTACAGTAACCCGGACGACACGGCAGCCCATGAACGCGTAGTTGTATCCGAACTTAATGTAGAGGAGCAGAACGAAGTAGATCCCGAGCATAACCCAGGGGAGCGTGTAGCTCTGGTAGCTCAAGAACGTCTGCAGGACTTTGGCCCATTCCTCGGCCGTTTTAGCCGGGCAATAGAGACGGAAGTAGAAGCCGTTGGCCTTGAAGTTTTTCTTACATCCACCGTAGGTGATGACGGAGGTGAAGATGGCTATGTAGAGCCAGATGCAGGCAATCGTTCTAGAGGAGGTGGAAGTTAGATTAGGCATAAATGGATTGAGAGGACTATGCAGAATCAGTACTAATGGGAATAGATTTCTTGATCCTATTTAGCCTTCACTTCGACTGGACATGAATTGAGAAAACTCTACAGGATCACTACTAATGGGGATACACCTCTTGAACCTTTTTTAGCCTTCACTGTCCTTCTTCTACTGACAAATTTACGTCTCCTGACAAGTCTTGTGAGTGCATGTCTCCCTACACCAAACATCAGGTGCCAGATTACATCAGACCTTAAAACTTCCGCAGACCGGTCTCTTTGCACTTTGTGTACTTTAATCCATCTACTTTATTCGTGTCATTTGAAAAGCTATCAAAGAAGAAGGTTAATCGAAGTTATTATAACAGTGCACTGGACTATGCTCGCACCCCCGGCAGGTGAAAAAGAAACGGAGTTGCTGCTAGTGGGGATAAACGTTCATAGAGTGAATCTACGCAATAGGCCTGCATTAGTAGACACCCTCCGATTCAGACCACATGAGCAAAGCTACACGAGGCTCCAGGTGGCAGGTTGATCTGCGAAGGTGGCTTAATTCCCAGAAAAGCGATTCGTTCAGTTCATAGTACATCATGTGTTTGATGGATACGTGGAATTTTCGAAGCAGCGGGTTTCCTGACCTTTTTCCAAGACCACTTACGTGCACAGAACAGATGTATAAAGGGAAGAGTCTCCCGGGGGAATCCTGGTAAAAAGAGGAAAAAAGAGGTCAATATATGCCTGTTATCTCCTATGGACTCTCCTGTAAACACTTCCTTAAACTCGGTTTAATTCAATTCAATTTAGCATCGCAATTTTTCGATAGTGGAACAACATCTCTAATCTTATACATTGCTGATCCCCTCAAATCCTTACAAAATATAACAAACTTACATGTGGACGTTCGGTTTCACAGCAAAGAGGAACGTGTTCGCTCGCTTCATCAGAAAGAGAGTGAACAGATTGAGCGAGATAAGGAAGGTGAACAGCAGTGTCCCATTGTAGGCGATTGTGTCGAAAAAAGCTGGCCCATAGTGGAAAAGAGTTTCGCCGTAAATGTTTTCGGCATAAAGTGTCAAGGGAACTGCTATGTACAGCTGGACGACATGCGTCACGAGATCGGACAGCAGAAGTTGTAGGGCGATGAAGGTGAACGCCGTCTTGAACAGTTGCTTCCGGAACTGAACAGATTGTGGGCTTAGGCACTCATGTCAGAACCGCTCACCTTGAAGAAGACAGCCAGAAGAAATACGTTCACTACGAGGCCAAACAAATTAAGGACCAAGAAAACAGAAAATCCGACGGTTTTTACAGTGTAGCTCGGTAGAGTAGAAGCAGTAGTAGTGGCTGTAGGCGCTTTTGTCGTTTGGAGCGTAAGGTTTTCCATGTCGGACATAGATTGCGGATAACATATGCTCGGTGTCAGTACATAGGTGGTGTGGTCGCCCTGGAGGAGTGACGACGTTCTTGGGATCACATTTCCGCCTTCCTAAGGACAGGTGATTTTCTCGATGAGCTGAGGCCGAAAAACGGTCTGTTTACGAGAATCGGTGCGGAAATGTCGGTGTGCTATTTTTGTTGGACATTGAGTGGAATCTGCTTGGATCTTTGATATAGGTGTGACTCTATGACGATTAGGCTTATCGGCACAGTTTACGTGGGAAGTCGTTAAGACCTGAGAAATAAATGGTATTTAGAAGGTTCAAAGAATGCTTAAAAGAAGAGCAACATAGAAGCGCTTCGTTTTGAGAAGAAAGGGGGTGGCGTATAGTTTTTATCTAGGAGTGTATATAGACAAGAGTTTCCGCAAATATCTATTTTTTCAAGGCGAGAAAACTTCACTTCCTAGCAGATCGTTGACCAGCACCAAAGTTCCAAGCCCGAAAGTCGTTTTGCTCCGTGGTCAGGTGCCCACTGCCAGGGAAGTCAACATTTTTCGTCAGCGTTTTCCCTTCAAGGAAACTGTTACCCCATAAAAATAGTGTGAAGAGAACTGATCTCGACAACTTCCTTCTAGAGTGACCAAGCTTACAAGAAAATAGGGATGAACTAAACAAAGGAATCGGATTATATTGGCTAAAGGTGTTGCAGAACTTTTCAGCCTCCTAAAATAGTATTACCTTCGGGGGCGTCCTACTACGTCCTACTAATCTACTCGCTGACGAGATGTAGTGTGCGTATATAAATCGCATTAAGGTTAATCACTTCAGTGTCTACCAGTTACCATTTACTTTCCACCACGTCACAGAAAATACTTAAAAATAGCCCCTGAGGAACTCGTGACATCATACAAGATGTTTATCTGTCCTGGGTAAACGCAAGCACAATAGGATAATCACGTTCATTACTCAGTATTGTGTCACCCAAATTTACAATTATATTTTCAAAGAAGCCGGTAAAGCCACGATTCGTCCAACTCAGGCGAACTTCATCCCTCGTGCGGACGCACTTCTTCCCCGCGCCCCAAGAGGCGCCACTGGCCGTCGTTGCTGGGCCTGTTCGGTATCTCCGGAGATGAGTTTCTCCACAAGTCCCTTGATGTACTTTAGTCGTCGGAAGAGCTGAAAATGGAGGTTAGGTTTGTGCTTAATGTAGAGTTGGATTGCCCAACAACAAAAGCGGTATGGTCCTTCTAAAAGCCTTATCTGGATGGGTACTTACATCGTGGCTGAAGCCAAATTCGGCCATCTTGGAAGTGGTGATCGTATACACGGACCCTTCTTTGGTGATACACGTTACAGCGGACATCAGTGGGCAGAGGATGAACTTCTCGTGGTCCTGAAGGGAAGGTTCCGTTATTACCATTGAGGATTAGAATCTCACCTCGAAGAAGTTGACCTGGAGCGTGCCGTTGGTCAAGTGAAGACCAATGGCCGAGCGAGTGCGTTTCCAATCCCTGACGACGGGCAGACGTTCCAGCTCGTCTCCCGCCTTGGGAACCGCTCTCTGGCCAGCCTTGAGCAGATTCTCCTGCATGTAGGAATGGAAGTACTTCAGCAGGGTGACCTTCTTTTTGAGGTTCGAAGGGAAGTTTTGTGCGACGAAGAACTGCTCCACGTCTTGCTGATCGGCGTATTGAAGTTGCCTGGAACGATTATGTTGCTTTTACGGATTATGCATAGGCCAGGAACATTAGAAATACAGCTAAAAATCCTAAAGTTGAAAATTTGGTCCTAAATTCTACCCTAAAAACATTGAATCCTTATCTGGACACTTTCAATTTTTGTGATAAAGAAAAACTCACTCTCCAGCGGCGTTCATCATCATCTTCGTCTTGTCGTTGAACAGAACTCCAACACTGTCGTCACTCAACTGATATCCCAGGCCGTACTTGTCCGAGTAATCCACCCACTTGGCGATCCAGAACACAGGAGAAGCGGCGGGGTCCAGAAGGTCTGAAGTGGCGTTGTTACAATACGATCACTGTGAGAAATGAGTAAATCAATCCGAATCAATAAGCGGCAGTGACCCTTTTGGATTTTGCCCTAGCTCCTATTCCTATGGTAGTCGCTCGAATTCTGATTGAGACAGCCTTCTCAGGGTAACTGTTCATCTCCTTTCCTGTGACCACTGTTGAATGACTGTTCACTTTACGCTATTTCAAAGTTGCACCTTATTTTTCTCAATCTTTAAACAGACCTGTAATAGGGTTACGTTCAATAAACAACTGCGGGGCCCTAGCTCCCCTTCCCAGGATAGTTGCTCGGATTTTGATTGGTACAGCCTTCAGTATGGTTGTTCATCTCCTTCCCCGTAGCCACTGTTGATTGACTATTCACTTTACGCTCAAAGTTGCACCCTATTTTTCCGCATGTTTAAACAGACTCGTAATAGGGTTACGTTCAATAAACAACTGCGGGGGCCGTCGTCACACAAAGGAAGGCGCTGGGCGTTTTCAGACGGTCATTAGAACTTGAAGTTTTTCCTGTTTGTTTATAGTTTATTCTCAATCATCGCCATCACGAGTGTCGTTGCTATAATTCTGCGAAAAAAAAAGAAAGAAAACAACTTAACACTTCAACGGACACCAATTTTCCAGTCAAGTTGCTTCTGTGACTCGAGAATGGGAACGTCTTTGTTTTTAAGCCCGATCTGTTGTGGAGTTGAAAATATGATTGTGTTGTCCATTTCATTTGGCCAGGTGTACGGTCGTATTATGAAGGTTATTTTTAATGTTTTTGGAATGGCCGAAGCGTTGTTAGTTCGAGATCTATCAGCGGGGCTGCTAGTACTTGAGACCGCGTGTCTTGTAGGGGAGAAAATGGGTATTAGAAGTATAAACTTTCCCACCTCTTCGTTAATTCCTATTTTTTTCATGAACAGCACTAGAGCCGCCGCCTCTTGTCAGAATTCACTAAAAACATACCGTCGAGAGGAGGATTGCATCCTTCCCTGTGCGAGGCCAAAACGTCCGAGATCATCTTGAGCAGATCGGACAGGTAGTAGTCGTTGACTTCGGGCTTGTTCGCCGGGTTCACATTCTGGTCGTCGTCGACCGCCATCCTCTCCATCTTCTCCGGGATCTCCTGCACCGGTCGGAGAGCCCGGTTGTTGAGCGGCTGTTGGAGCGATGGCAGTTCCATTTGCGAGGCGAAAGATCCGGGCTGAGCTGGCTGGAGGGGCGTGCGAATGGGCTTCTTGACGAAGTCGAATTTGGGAGCGGTGGTGAGGCAGGAAGTGGGCAGCGCAGTTGGGTAATACCCGAGCTTGAAGAAATCGAAGTTGCGGATCTGGTGGATGGTGGGACGTTTTTGAGGGTTCGCGTTAAGGAGGTTGTCAATGAGGTTGTGGGAGTAGCGAGAGACCTTCTGGGGAACGTTGTAGTGGTTCTTCTTGATGCGGTCGTAGGTCTCCTAAAAGTTAAAGGATTGGCTGGGAGAACGTTGAGTGAACCTACTTGAAGGGATTGGGTCTCGAATGGTGGCTTTCCGCAAAGGAGAGTGTAGAGGATACAGCCCAGGGCCCAGATGTCGACTTCATAGGAATGCCCTTTCTTTTGGAGCATCTCTGGAGCAATGTAGTTTGGCGTGCCGCAAAGGGTCTTCTTGCGTTCGCCTTCGTAGTTGATGTTGGTGGCCAAGCCAAAGTCTCCGATTTTGACTTTCATCTCTTTGTTCAGGAATAGGTTTCCGAGTTTTAGATCGCGGTGAATGATGTGTCGGTCGTGTAGGTAGCCAACGCCGTCGATGATCTGAAGTAGGTCATGTTAAAAAAAGGTTTATGTCTTTGATAATCGCAGTTTTCTCATCGTTGATGGAACTTCATATGTTGACCGATAAGTGGCTCAAATATCTAGCCGAATATCTAGCTTCCCTAGAGGTTTCAAGTCTTTTTGTGCATTTTTAGCTTGTGCAATATTATTCTCCCAGCGTCAAAGATGTCGTTTCCTCGGATTCCGGACTTTTTAGTCCAAATAGTCTAAACAATTCAGGTATTTAAGTTCCGGTATTTCAAGGCAAAAGATGAAGAACTGTTCCAGTGGTTCAGATGTATGGTGTCCCAAGATCCTTTGCTTGCTTCTGGGGTATAAGGACGTATAAATAAAAAATGCTGCTGCTGGTTACTATCGATTGTGAATACATAGTTAAGTGGGACAATGGAACCAAAAAGCGCATATTTTGACTTCATAACACAAAGCACAGAATGCTGGTGACGTTTTGAGGAAAATATGGGTAAATCTATCAGTAGCAGCAAGTCATATCGATTGGGCTAACAACAATATAATATAATATAAGTGAAGGAGATCATCTGATGACCTACAGAGAATGATTTTTTAGTAAAGTGACTTTCAGAAGTAGACCAATAACAGCTGATACACCCTAGAAGACCCTAAAATCCTTCTTTCCAAACACCCACTCACCTGTCCCATGAAATATCGAGTCTCCTCCTCGGAGATGCATTTTCTCCTCTTGTGCAGCTCCATGAGCGAGCGGTTATCGCACACCTCAAGGATGATGTAGATGTTAGTGATGTCCTCAAAGTGTCCGAACATCTCCACGACGTGTTCATGATGCAGTTCCTGGTGGATGCGGATCTCTTGAACCATCTAAACTGGGGACTAAGGCTTCCACGTGGACCCTCCCGCTACCTTGTCCTTCTGTGACTTCTTCTCGAGGGCCTTCTTGGCGACGATCTTTCCGGCGACCTTCCGACGACTTCGCTGGTCGATGAGCTCGTAGCACCGCGCGAACCCTCCCTTCCCGAGGAAGCGTCCCACCGCGTAGCTGATGCCATGCTGATTGTCGATGATCGTCTGCGGCATATCTGCCGGCGGCTGCGTTCGCGAAGTCATCTTGGTCGTCTTCTTCAAGTAGTCCGCCCGAACGTCGTCGGGACTCGGCGAGCTTAAATGGTCGCGGTTTACCAATGACACAACTTGACACAAAGTAAGGCTGAAGTGCTAGAGAGACCATGTGAAACGAATGTTCAACGTCCGCGCCTTTCGCCTTTTGAACGATTGATTGGTTTTCGCGGCGAGACCACGCGCGCTCCCGAATCGCGCATAAGAATGAGCGCCGAAAGGCGTTTGGGCTCTGAGTTGGAGAGGAAGTTTGCAGTGGTCGATTGGACTGGAGATGAGCCAGGAACCATCTCCATGGTGATGGGGGAGGGTGTACACAACGAGGGAATCAGGAAAACAACACGTTTGGGGAACCTGTATACTCAAAGCGGAGCAACAACAGTGTTTACTTTGGCATTGTAAGCAGTGCAAACAAATGAGGAGGGAGCACGTGTTGTAGATTCCTTAGGTGATTGATACAAGAAGTTAAATGAAGACATAAAAGTGTTCAAGAATACTGTTGGAGCTTAAAGTTCAAAAGCTTTATTAATGCCAAAGAACAAAGTGTCATTTGATATAAGAGTCAAAAACAGATGTCACTAATTTAATCAGCGCACTTCGTGAAGCACATGGCTCAATGATCTCTCAGAATACACAAAGGAGCATTTCATTTAAGGTACAAAGGGAATTACTCAATCTTAGATCTATTCCTAAAGACTACGCTCCAGCAAATTTCGGTATCCCTATATGTACACCATACATAATTACCGTCAATAACCCTTCCTTTTAAAGTCCGTGGTCTTCTTCCGATTAATTTCTTTTATTAAGCTCCCTCATTTGGGAACCGTAAATCAAAAACGCTTTGTTTTCACGAACATGCTTTTCATGTCACTGCTGTCCATGTCACTATGCTATTTTGGATATTCTTTCAGGAATTTCCTCCTCAAGGCTTTCTAATTTAGAAGGACAGTGCAAGCCTTGACAAGATCCTATCCACATCACCATTAATGACATGAATCCACGACAAGAAGACAACGGATAAAAAACGCATAAAAAGGAACGTTAATGTCGTTTAAGGTCCTTGCTAAAAAAAGGATGTTTTTAAACATTGGGAATGAGTCTTAGCTAGGCGTTCACACCACTTTAAACTTCGGCCTGAGAATACATTGTTTCAAGATACATATATGTTTCAACCAGTGATTGAAGGATGATGTAGAAATATTAGGAACGACGCATAGGAATCTTCCACGGCCATCTTAGAAATTTTCTTCCGCCCTCCGCCAAATGAGATCATATGTTCCTTTGTTTTGCAGGCTTGACAGGGTGCTACGTCAAGTGGTAGACGTACGTGCGGTTGTATGCACTCACTACATATTTTGTCGAATAGAATTAATCGTGAAGTGCTTATAAGCAAGAGAAAACAAGTGTGCCCAGCCACTCAAACAACACTCAGCCACTAGAAGGAGTCTGTGTCGTTCCCCCTTGAGAAACTAACTTTACTTTAAACAGCTATGTATTTGAGCCGTTTGCAATGTTTGCAAGTAACGCCTTCCCAAAGCTAAAGGGGACTCTTGTGTATCTTTGTGCGTTTTTCGCGATATTATGTAGTTCCCGAAATACAAATTGGTTCCATAAATCCCCTCCGCAGGTGATTCTCTGCATATTAACTTTAAATAACTCTCCGTTGTTTAAAAGATCACCTGCCAATTTGTGAATAGAGTATGGGCTATACTTTCTCTTGTAGCTGCTCACGCTCTTTAAAACTATGCTCATTGCACTGTAAGGACAGCTTTATAAAATAACCTTCCACATATTTGATCATTTCTGCATATCTTAACCAGTTAACAGTTAAGTAACCAGTGACAGTTCATTCTAAGCAATCGCATATGGCGTGACCAATCTAGCCCAAGGCGAGAATGTTCAGTTCATGTAAAGAATTGCTGTCTTTCAGTGTCTTCACAGCCCCAAAGAACTTTGGTGGGTGGGAAGCTGATCTCAACGGCCCTCCTCCTATCGAAGCGGTTGTCCTGTGGGAATTGCAGAGTGCTCAAGGAGCAAACGCACTCGAATGGAGTCGACAGCAAGTAAGTGCTTCTCTGAACTTATTTAGCTTAAATTCTTGTGTAGCTGGTACGATGAGAGGTAGACACATCTAAAGTGCTCATTAGAGTCCAATCCTGAAGTCTCACATGGTTCTCTTCCAGGAAAATCGGAGAAGAAATGTGACACCATATGTAAGCACCATGGACCATGGTCGCCAGTGCAATCATTTGTAGTTCTAAAAATGTTTAGTGGGAACTATTAACGAATGTACTCAGGGAAGTTCCGTAGAAAAGTAGGAAAAGCAATTCCTGAACAAGAAGGGTGTATATAATTTCGTTCGATTAAAGCTTGGGCTAAGTGAAAACAGTTAACTACTTGATGTTCTGTATGAAAATCCGTAGCTGTGTTCTGGAAGTCTTCCTATGCTTTGCAAAGTGTGAGAAACACATGTTTCCTCGGGCTCAATTGTCATCTGACTACACTGACGCGATTCAGCGAAACATGAATCAGTGTGCGAAGACGCCTCTTGCAACCTCTATTTACGTTAGAAAACGTTATAACCCGATATTATAATGACAGCTGACAAGCGTGTTTGACAATTAACGCAACCTCAAATAGTGGGTGAACATTACCAGCCTATCGAAATTCTTTCTCTATACAGAGAGTATCATAAGCTATCAAAAAGTGTAGTTTTCGAACTTCCGTTTTGAGGGGGAAAGGTCTGAAACCCTGTGATACATACTTGACTACATATGACCATTGGAATTGGAGTAACCTTAAACGTATGTGTCTCGCCTGTACAAACCGCCTGTTCCTTGTTGTTGATATGACTTTCAACTACATAAACCTACAATTAAAAGTCGAACTTACTTTTGTTAGTCTTAATGTTAGTCTTTTGATATCGCAATTACATATGTTCTCCTTTCGCTCAACATCCTTTGAGGCCTCTTTCTGGCGGTTAAACCGTCAGATGGTTGTGATCTATGACAACACATGCTTACACTACATTAAAGCAAACAAATTGTGGAAAACAAATTCTGTGACGATCTGTCTCGCCTCTATGTACAAACCGCTCGTTCCTTGTTGTCGTTAAGAGTATACGCTATAACCGTAGCCTTAGTTGTTGTTGCATTCCACCTCTACTTTTGCTGGTTACCTACAGGCCTACATTAGAAAAATCTCGGAAACAGACTGAGATTTTCCCAAATCAGAGCAACTCTAACTTATTATAGTTCCTGTATGCGTACAATATACCCTCTTTAGCATTTACTTGAATCGTCCACTTCCAGCTACCGTAATCCTTAACACTTACCCTTGCAGAGAACATCTGTTCACTGCCTCCTCCCACGACGCCATCATGGAAACCTGCTCTCTACGTACAATACGCTACCGTCGGCCTCTCG
>KN172341.1:15550-27454 GCA_000757755.1 Steinernema glaseri
CATCTCCCCAAACTTCGGCAGGAATTTGTAGATATTGCTGCCTTCGTATCTCCCGTAGGCACAGCACACCAGATTATGCACCGCGGAATTTACGGTTACGGAGCAGTGCCCGTCCTTAACCCCATCCAGAGCAGTCTAAAATATGTTTTGAATTTGGAAGTTTATCGAAAGAACTTACCATGTTTAATCCATCCCGATAAAGTTTACAATATGAACCTTTTTTCCCCGATTTTCCTTTAAGTTCAACTGATGGTCTTCCAAGCTCGAAACCTCCACTACTCCCGAATGCTACGTGCCGTACGCCGCAAACATCTAATCCGTGTTCGATTGGCACCTAAACTCTGGCTCCTTCAATTGTATAACTGTTGACAACTTACTAGAGATCCATGTTCACTCCGGCAGTCGGAGTTCTTCAGCTCTCTTACATATTCTCCGCCTTCCGTGTCTCCTCCATAGCATCTGAAGAAGCCATTCTCCACATCGAGCGGAATGCAGTTGATGAAGCTCGTCAGAATGTACTGCTTGAGAAGATACTCCTCCTGAAAGCAGAATTAGAGAAAGAAGAGGGAAATGAACGGCGTACTATGAGGACATCTGGCCACCAGCTCTGTAGCCACTCGAGATGGTCGGGTTGCCGGAATGCTACGTAGTACGCATCGATGGTTGTACTTGTTTCCCAGTAACCTCTTCCTGATATCGGTATGTTGCCATTATGAGACAGTAGGTCATCGTAAAGTTTGTCTAGATCCATATCGTCAAAGATGTTCAGCGTATCATAGTCTTTATCAGTATAGTATACACGTAGATCTTCGATATCGAGCACGTAAACGCAGAGCTTATTCTGTAAATTGTACGCGTTCTCCGTGGCGTTTCTCAAGTCCGGGCATGTTGCAGCGCTAACTGAAAGTAAGGCAATGTTTAAAGGAAGCTGACTATAAAGAACCTATCAGCCAAGGAGCTGTCAGCAGCAGAACGCACAGGTACTCGGGAGCGATCATTCCACGGGCGTGACTTCAGAACAATGGAGTGGACACATTGGTGTGCAGTTTTGCAGAAAGAGACAGTAAAGTGCAACTGTCTGCTGAGTCTAGACAGTCTAGACTCAGCTGCAGGTCCCTGTTCCTTGCAAGGTGCGCGGAGCTCTCTGTCAGACATGATCCGTTGGATCTGTTAGAATCAGTCGAAACAAAGCCCTAAAGCAAACTTCATTCTAACTCGCCTGCAAGATGTTAACATTTGGGGTGCTTTCCTGGTGAGCCGCCTTGTCTGACGATTCCACTGGTTTGCTCCGTCGTTTTCTAATATTCACCGAGTTCTGCACCTATAACGGTCTCCACGAGGCAATCGCAACCCTAAGAACGTCTATTCATTTGTTATAATACATTACTCAAGTAAAAAAGGCATGCACGACAAAAATTGTGATACAATAGGAAAGACGAGAATGCTGGCTATGCCTTCATAAGGCGTTCCGCCGGTCCACTGCCTTCCGTTGCACGCCGCTTGCGAGCGTTCTTCTTTGTGCCCTTTTCCTGTTGACTCTTCAGCTCCATCAAGTCGAGGTAGCGCTCCGCAAGCAGACTGCGCTCTTCCATTACGGCGTCGCACTCGAGCACCAACTCCTCCTTCTGCTTGAGGGCTTCGGCCAGTTGCTCCTTGAGACGGATGATGTCTTCCAGCACGACCTTCTTGTGCGCCATGGCCGCGCGCCATTTCTCCACCATCTTCGAGTCAATCTTCTCACGTGGTGACATTCCTAAAACATAATGCAAATATTATAGCAGGAAGCCCAGATTCAAAACTTACCCTGGGCGGCGATGGGCTTCTTCGGGACTGAGGCGCGGAGTCGCGGATGTCCGATGTTCCGGTCTTCCGACATGACCTCCTTGTGCGCCATGGCGGTGCGCCACTCACCCACTACCTTCGAAACAATCTTCTCATTTGGTGATACTCCTAAAACAAAAAATGCAAATATTATAGCAGGAAGGAGAGAATCAAAACTTGCCCTGGGCGACGACGGGTTTCTTCGTGACTGGGGCGCGGAGTCGCGGACGTCCGATGCTTCGGCGAGGAAGGATGGAATCGAGGAGGTCTTCGCCTCTGGTATCGACAGAAACATCGAGTATGAGTGTCGCGTTGGCCTGGTCTTTCGGCTCCTCTTTGATCTTCTTAAATCGAGAAAACATCTTTCTGGAAGAGAAAAAACACATAAGGTGGACCCCTATGTGGAACAGCGAAAGACAAGAAGGTGCACGACAGCATGTATGGCACTCATAATGGATCCTCAATACAATGGAAGGCCAACGCTGGACGACAATGGCTCACGTAATCTGCACAAAAGACGCTCGCCACAAAATATGATACGGTTGAATTAAAGAAGCGTATAATTAGCACAAGCTCTCCTCAAACTCCTTGTGCGAGGCCCGCATTTCCCCAAATGTGGATGTTACAGAAGGTTAGCCGGTTAATTTGGCTTATTTGAGTTTGAGGAGTCCAAGCCACCTGAAGGATCCATCAAAAGTGTCCGCGGAGAGCGTTTCTAGCGCGCAGGGACGACAGAAGAGGAACGATATCGTACTATCCAACTATCGTGTCAAGACCACAGCTAACGGTTGTAAGTGCTCCCACATTCGCGTTCAACTGCTCTTCGAGGACGATAAGCTCGCGCTTTTGATGATGCCCTGCTTCTTTCGTGGACCAGGTCCAGGGCATCTTGTGGACAAAGGCCTCGAATTTACTGATCGCTTTTTTAACAGCAAAGAGAGCTTGGAACGACTCCAGTCACTGCGAAGAGTCCGATCCCGGACAAACTTCTGCTCGGATCCGTTGTCGTGCAAATCTTCCGAGAGAACCTGCTGAATGGGAAGTGTCCAGGTTTAAACCCTGCTTTTAAACTCAAGCAGATTAACTTGGACCTGCTTGTCATCTCGAAATCAGGTTGAGATCTCCAACTCAATTCACCTTTCAGCCTACTCAGACACCTTTGCAAAGGTTGCAGAAGTGTCTGTCTCATTTATTTTCTGTCTGGTGACCTGCCTTGTCTTGTCTCACTTCATTTCAAAGTTGACCGTTGCCTTGTTGACTATGCCCCGCGGCTGCTAATAAAATACCTTTCCAGATTGAAATGCTGCGCTCTGTTCTTGGAACCGCCACCCGGCTAGCTACCGGAATCGCCAAGACCGAGCTTGCCGGTGTAAATTCGATCCGATTCAGCTCGATTCGCGCTCTTGGCCCAAAGAACGAGGTCCCCAAGTTTGAGGTATGTTTCATTGGAAATTTAGCTGATATCGACATCACTATTATTAGGGTACTGCTGTCGTCAACGAGGACTTCAAGTTGATTTCGCACAAGGACTATGAAGGTAAATGGCTCGTCTTCTTCTTCTACCCTCTGGACTTCACGTTCGTCTGTCCTACGGAAATCATCGCGTTCAGCGACCGCTCCGATGAGTTCCGCAAGCTCCAGTGCGAAGTCGTCGCCTGCTCGTGCGATTCGCACTTCTCCCATATCTCTTGGGTTCAGACCCCGCGCAAGGAAGGTGGTCTTGGAAACATGAAGGTATTTTGACGTATATTTGCAACCTTCCAATGATTTTTGTTGTAGATTCCCATTCTTTCTGACTTCAACAAAGAAATCGCCCAAAGCTTTGGCGTTCTCGACGAAGCCTCTGGTCTCTCCTACCGGTACAACAACGATTTTGTCATACTCCCAATAACCTGCTTTTTAGTGGTCTGTTCCTCATTGATCCGAAAGGACAGATCCGACACAGCGCCGTGAACGACTTACCCGTAGGTCGCAGCGTTGACGAAACCCTGCGTCTTCTCAAGGCCTTCCAGTTCTTCGAGAAGCACGGAGAAGGTAACAAGCCTTCAATACACAGTAGCGAAGCTAATCGTGATCTACCTTTTAGTGTGCCCTGCTGATTGGGAAGAGGAAAAACCCACAATTAAGCCCGGAGTTAAGACCTCCAAGGAATACTTCGAGAAGGTCAACTGAACAATTCGTGGCTTCCGTTCATTTTCGTAAGAAGACCTGTGAAATAAGACGCCTTCTCTTATGAATTCTATGCCTTATGACTCTCAGAATACTTGTACCGATAGGGGCGCACAGTAGCCGCCCGTGCAGACAACCGACTAGAAGATCCCTATACGTATTCCACCACGGTATCACAAGAACTGCCAAGACGACGGTCACCAAAGCACGTCCCAACACGACGCTCCTCCGCCAGTCCCTCCATCTACTGTACTCCTTTCAAAGTTTGAGCGGTTTCTGCACAGCGCTTCGTCTCCCCGGGCTGTGTGGATTCGAACTACATATTCGAAGCGACGCCAACTGTTAGCATTGTATTTTCACCACCAATCTAGGGCATATGTGCGCCTCCTGAACCTATATCCGCGTGATAGTCGTCTTTAGTTTATATGTGGTCAAAAGTCACAAGGAAAATCATAAGTCACAGTAAAAACGTGATTCCGAGGCCACATCAGTTACAGTATCACCCGCCGGTACCAACTATCCGCGGTTGCCGATTGTTTCGAATTCTGTCTGCGTTGAACCGTCTAGTATCCCCCCGTGGCGTGTCTCTGTCCATTCTGAAGTGTGCCTCCTTCCAGAGCCATGACCGACAGCGAATCTCACGATTGGATCGAGCTCAACCGTAACCGCCACGAGAGCGACGACCAGTGGATTCGGCGCCGTGCCTTCCTTCGCGAATATGCCGGAAGCTACCCGAAGAATCGTCTGATCTGTCTCTCCAAGGTGTACGTCAACATGAAGTACCTCGGCTGTGATTATGATTCGGTAAGTTGTCCGATTTTTAGACGATAATTTATTACGGAATGAGATCAGTCCAAAAGGCTTCTTTAATAGATATCTCTGTAGCTACTGTTCCAATGACTATTTTTCGAGAAGTCCAGCCTTTTGCTGTCGTAGGTGTTTAGCCTTCTAGACCGCCTAAAATATTTCTTCAGACTAGGGCATTCTCTCATCGTTCCATCTTCTAGAAAATCCTCAAAGTCCGAACTCTACGTCTTCTTTTAGGAGCTGATGCAGCAGGTGTCCGAATTAGCGGCGACAGTCGGCGGAGGCGAAGCGCACCGCTCCAATGCGGAGATGCGCAAGCTGATCAAGGCGTCGCGGGGCCGCGCCGAGGCGGACAAGAGCAAAAGAAAGCGTCCAGCGGGTGGTCCGTCCACTTCAGCTGTGCCGGCCAAGGTGAGTAGATAACCTGACTCGTGCCCATTGTTGGTTGCATTTTGTTTTGTTGATAAACACTTAACCCGTTCATTGTCAGTTAGTACACCCCACCACGGCAGGCGATATCAAGCGGTACGTACAGTTCTTCACCAACCTCCGCGTGCAACTCCTCCAGACGGACAAAAACGCGGACAGTATGCAAATGTTGAACCAAGCCTGTGGCAAGCAGCGCGCCGACTGGATCCTCTCGAAGAACAGCGACGGCTTCCACACCCTCGCCATCGACCGATGCCTCGTGCTCCGGCAGAAGTTCGACGAGGAGGCGCCTACGCTCCGCCAGACGATCTGCAACCTCGCCGTCCACCATCTCCTACAGAACTCACGGGTCGACATCCGGACCTCGGATGGGACCACCGGCTTCCCCTACGAACTTCTGAAGGATTCCGTCGGTAAGTGTCTTCCTCGTTTGCACCTTTTCAATGATCCGTTTAGAACCTGACACCTGCTTCACCGATACCATCCGGCACTGCCTCGGGAAGGTCGGAGCCTTCCTTGCCTCGTCGACCACCTCGAAGAAGGATGCTCTCGCCCGGCTCACTGAGGCGCTGGACCGGCAGAACTTGGAGCTTGTTGTGGACGCACAGCACGTGGGCGGATGGAACCAGGAACTTACCTTCTCGACGGCCTGTGGTGCCGTGTGCCTCGCGGAACGCTCGGTTTCGAAGAAGGACGCGACGCGGGTTAACGAAATAAAACTCGAAGTGGCGGGAGTACTGTGCGAGCATCTGAGCGAGAACCAGAAGGAGATCTCACTGGAACCGGCAGACGGTAAGAACGTACTCAAACTGCAGTTATAGAGTGGTCGTTCCCGTGTTAACGTGTTTTTCAAGGTTCTAAAAATATATCACATGCTCCATTGACCCGTTTTCTATCTACTGACAAAGCATGGTATTTACAAGCATCTGTTGATCAGAGTCGAGGGACTTGTGGGGGAGTACTTCTTCGCCGAGCCGTCGTACATGTAGACGACTTTATCCAAGAAGTAGACCTTCTCGTCGCCGATACGGTAGAGCTGGTGGGATTCGAATCGCTTTCCGGCAATGGGCGCAAAGGCAATGTCGTGCTGTGCAGCCAGGATCTCAATCCACTTTGCTATGGACATTCTCCTCAGGTCGGGAGTAGGGACAGGCACTTCGCGCTTCGATGGGATTGGCCGGGGCGCTGGCTTCTTCTTGGAGTTCAGGAGGAAAGTATGCATGCTCCGTAGAGCGGTCAACAGCTGATCTAAAGTGTCGTTACAGAGCTTGGCATTGAAAGAAAACACACCTTTCACGTCGATCCGTGTTAGCAGAACCTCGGGAATCCTTGACTTCCAGTAGATATACCATTCAGCGATGTCGGCCTTCTTATGGTGTTTAGCACTCAGCAGATGAGCCAACATCCGATGAAATTTCGGGAAGAAGTACATAAAGAGGAGTTGAGCTGCGTGGTCTTCCTGGAGCTTTCCCTCTTCCATCAGACTCTTCATCGTCCTCAGTTCATCCTTATCCTGACAAAACAATACGTAAAGCAATAGAAGAGTGAAGGAGAACTTACGTAGTCTCTCCATATGTCGAAGCTGATCGTTTTGAGCGAGGTGGTCAGGTCGGCGATGACGAATTCCTTCGGATCCCGTGGCTCCAGTGCCTCGTCGAATTCGATGTCTTCGTCGCAGTACATTGGAAGGGGCGCGCCGACGAAAGTCAAATCTTCCGAAATTCAGAAGGATAATTTTGTAAACCGAACGTTTCGGTTCTCCAGGACGTCTCATTGGGATTTGGCGCCCTTTCGGCGGCAATTGCTCTACTTTGGCGTCTACTTCAGTGTCATGTAGAAGACGAAGACAGGAGTAGAAGATCCTGAGAGAATGGAGGTAGCATCAAATCACACTTGATGGAAACAGTGACCAAGGTCGCTTAAGTATCTCCAGTGATGTCCTTGCTTAAGCTCCTTCAACTGCAAACCCAAACACCCTCACAGCCAGTGTCTATGTCTGCGATGAACACCTGAAAATCCATACCCTTCAAACGTGCAACTCTAGACGCTCCCTTTGTCTATGTCTATGTCTACACATGTCTCTGTGTAGACTTATAAAGGTTTGCACAAGTTGCGCCGTGCAAATCGCTCTCATTCACACGTTTGTCCCCTTCGGATATGGTCGCATACCCACGTTTCACTCCGCTTTTCTGGTCGTTCTTTGTTGTGCTTTGCTTCCACAGTCCCTACGGGTCTCCATCGACTCACGTCTCCGCTTTGCCCGTAGCACATACAAGTGGCAAGGTTTGTCAGTCGAAGGATGGTCGGAACGTTACGATGAATCTATTGTAGGATAATTTGTACAGCAGCCAACAGCTTTTGTTGCAGAAAAGGGTGGAAGAGAATGGCGTTTATAGGAATCCGGTAGGTTTAATGCATTTTGCCCTTATTCATAACAACGCATTTTAGAAGGTACTTCCTGTGGAAGATGCCCACCAAATCGTGAATGATTACATTGACGATATCGACCTGGAAAGCGGTACAATCCGCTCTGAAAATGATGTAAGTGCTTAGGTTTATAAATTCCCGAACGATTCAGTTTATTTCAGACCTCTGATCATCTGTTAACGAAGCTTCCCATATGTGCCGACCAATACGAGCTACCCTTTCCCAACTTTGTCTGTCCTCTCATGACGATGCTGGACAACGACTACAAGGTGGCGCGTCGTCAAACTCCCGAGAGTTACGGTAAACTCATAGAGGATATGATAAACCTTGACTTGCACCCTTGCGACCACAACACCAGTTCCTGTGTGATTATGGCTCTTCCGGACAACAACGTCCTCCTCGGATGCGTTGATGATAAGGTATGACTTTGAAGCTACATAATCATAGCTACTCCTCATAGACAGGGGAACTTGTACCACCGAAGAACTGGGCCATGAATCTTCCGAAAGAGTCTCTGGAAGAGAGTGACTACGTCTTCGACTTCCACATTCCCAATCCGATCAGAGTGAAGAAGAAGTGTGAGATGACAGCCGACGGGATCCCAATCTGCGTTCGGAACAATCTTTTCTATAAGGGAGACATGATTATCCAAGACATCGGATGTTGCTGCAAGGGGGATTTCTGTGGCGACGTTCTTCTCGACCAATCCGGAAGCAATCCTCTTCCCTTCATAAGAGTAGAAGTTGACCTCCATCCAGACCATAACAAGACGTCTCCTGAATCACTCTTCCTGAAGCTTCTTCACGATCATCGGGAGCCGCCCTTAAATATTTCAAGTAGGACTATCTACAGTATCTTTTTCACAAGTGCAGCGATTTTTAGACATTGGAGTCGACCAAAGCAGGGATGGCCTCTTCTACAATCGATTCGTTGTGCTCGGTATCATATTATTGTTCATAACGGGGACTTTCACAGTCGCTTTTCTGGTTCTGCACTTCTCGATAAGTAGAATGGGAGCTCTGCGAAATGGCCACATGGGAGCTCTGCGAAATGGCCAACAGGAGGTTTGATGTCGTGAATTTTTTTTGTTCATTTGCATGTGAAATACGAACAACATAACCAAAGTACCCAGAAAAGTCTGTCAACAAACAACTAGCGGAATTTTACATGGGGACGTTGGAGAAGAGGTACGACACTGATTCGCCGTTGTGAGTACGGCGAATGGCTTCGGCAAGGATCATGGAGATGTCGATGCACTTGATCTTCGGGCACTTGCGCATGTTGTCCTCCTGTGGAATCGTGTTGGTGACGACAACGGCTTCGAACTTCGACTTGTTGAGGCGTTCGAGGGCTGGCCCGGACAGGACACCGTGCACGCAGAAGGCATAGACGCGCTTGGCTCCAGCTTCAACAAGCTTGTCAGCAGCCAGGCAGATCGTTCCACAAGTGTCTACCATATCATCAACAAGAATCGCGACCTGAAGTCAGTAAGAAATTGACAATTGACACCTTTCAGCTCAAATGTTCTCACCTTATCCTTGACGTTACCGACGAGCGTCATTTTGTCTACTTCGTTAGCGCGCTTGCGTTCTTTGTGGATGAGGGCGAAGTCCACATTTAGTCGGTCGGCGATGGAGGTAACACGCTTCGCTCCTCCAGCGTCAGGTGAGACAATGACGGATTCCTTCCACTCAGGGATCGATTCCCGGATGTACTTCAGGATGGCAGGCTCAGCGTAGAGGTTGTCGACAGGAATATCGAAGAATCCCTGAATCTGCGAGGCGTGCAAGTCCATCGTGATAATGTGGTCAGCACCGGCAACTGATAACATGTTGGCGACCTAAAGCGAAAACAAATAACGATAACCGCCTGACATAGGAAGGCAACCAACCAACTTCGCAGAGATAGGAGCACGGGAACGGTCCTTCTTGTCCTGGCGGGCATAAGGGAAGCAGGGGATGACAGCGGTGACCTGGCTGGAGGAGGCGATCTTACAGGCGTTGATCATGATCAACAGCTCCATGAGGTTGTCGTTGACCTCGCCACAGGCGCTCTGGATGATGAAGACGTCCTCTCCTCTGACAGATTCGACGATTTCCACATTGGTTTCCTGAAACGCGCAAAGTCACTGGAGCACTCTTAAGAGAGGACGTACCTTGTTGCTGAACTTCTTAAGCGTAGCTTTGGAAATGTCGAGCTGGAGTCGTTCGCAGATGCGCTGGGTGAGATCACGGTGGGAGCTGCCGGAGAAAACTTTGATATTGGGCATTTTGGCGGGATACTGCTCCTTCTTCTGCTCGGTACAATCCTCCAGAGTGACTCGGCGCGGCCGGCGATCGACTGAAACGAATGCGATCTCAAGTGACCGAAGCGGCGAATTCCAAAGACGAGCGGCGACGTCTGCGGAGCACGACGATCAGATAATGCGAATGTTGCCGCATGCAGATCATTTAATCGGAGCGAAGAGCAGCGCGCGCGTGCCTACAGACCATCGCGTCCCTTTTTTGCGCGCTCCTTGCACTTTCGCACATCGAGATGTCGTCGAAAGACGACGTTCTATCTTGGAGGAGCCGCGCCCGGGTTCCCTCGTTGTCCGCAGGGGGAGGAGAGCACCAGGCGCACTTTGCTTCTTCACACTCCGATGACCATAGACCGAGCAGCAGACGGCGAGACGAGCAGCGAAGGGTATCGAGTGCAGCTGGGATAGGCTGATTGCACGTCGCCCGTAGCTTCTTCCCGATTTAATGGGTTGACAAGCCAGAGCGACGTGAAGGTGTTAGGTGGAAGAAGACGCTTACCAGGTCCCTTGATCTTTCTAAAGAGCAAACTCATCCAGCCTGCAACAAAAGAAGTTGATCCTGGAGAGTATGGGTTACCACGGAAGGCGCAAAGAAGGGGAAAAGGGTTACGATATGGAAGTGACAATTCAATTGGAATTAAAATCGAACAATTTAGAGTATGGAGCAGCTCAATATTGGCGAACAAGCACGCGAGATTTTGCACAAGAACAGTCCTACTTCTTCCTCTGTTTCCGTCAAGAAGCTGTTGCTGCTTCCAACGATCCCTCATCACTCGGCCGCCGGTCTTAACACGCCCTGCTTGTGCGAAGATACAAATTTCCGCGGGCAGGACAACTTCTTCGGAACTGATCACTGCTTACCGTAAGCTGACGACGTCTCCTCTCGCTCTTCCGCTCCCACGTTTTTATTTCATCGGGGAATCCCCAATCTCCGCGCTTACTATTGATTAACGCGAGCGTCGATCAGGAGATCAGCCGCTCCCGTTGCACGGCTTTTGCACTTTCGGGGCGACCGCTCATGTGCGCAGAAATGATTGATATGAATGTGGCTGGCTTTGTCCGACAGATGAGACAAAAGCGCAAAACAGACATTGGATTATAGACGTCTCCTTTTGCAGAGCAGATGAGACAGACTGCGATCTTCGAACAGACGACAGACAGATTTGAGACAAAGTCTAGACATTGCTTTCGCGAAACATTGCTTCTTCCCGCATCGCGTTTTGGCTAAACTACATCTATTTATAGGAAACCCACGCCTCTAAAATGGCAGCACAGACTGACATGATCCCATCGACATCACGCAAACCTCGCCAGGCCGTCGTTCAAAATGCGCCCCCAAAGGCGAGGAAGAAGCCTACCACGGTAAGTCCCAACGATAGCTTCTTAACTGACTTCTTGGCTTCAGATCGAGCGCATGACAATCGAAAACACGTTCCGATGCTCCTTGCTACAAGTCTACTCTCCCAGCGAGATCTTCGTGAGACTCATAACAGATATAACCCCGAGCCTTCAATATCACTGCCCGTAAGTTCCCAGGGTCAAGAAGCTTTATTCATTCGTAATTTAAGGCATACGCTTAAAAGTGATAAAAAGCCGGCCTTGAACAAGTTCGTGATGGCGCCGTTGGAGGAACACGTCTATGGAAGAGCACAGATTCACGATATGAAGACCACCGATGAAGGCCAGTTCGTCCTCGTGCTGTTCATCGACGAGGGAAAGTACGACTGGGTCCACGCGGTAAGATTCGAATGTTTTTCCTTTCCATAAACGGCTTTGCAGGACACGCTTTGCGAGATAGAGGAACAGATGTTCTACCACCCGATCCAAGCCATCCAGCTGTCCCTCTTCGGGGTGCACTGTCCATCAACTAAGTCTTCACCCCTCGGCTTCTTGGACGATTCAGAGGACGAAGAGGAGGCTGAAGAAGGCGGCAGGAAGACAGGCCGGAATGT
>KN172343.1:28210-41359 GCA_000757755.1 Steinernema glaseri
GTGTATATAAAATGATGTGCTTTAGGATGATATTGCTGAGTATGTGACCGAGAAGGTAATGAGGAACATTATCAAGAACAAGGAGACTTATGAGCTCTTCCGTCTGTCTTCTTATCTCAAGGTGCAACTCGCGGAAACGTTCTTTGCTCCAGGAGAAACCGTCTATCTTTCTCAAGTCACACCCTCACAGGTTCCAGCGTCACATATTTCATTAGATATACAGTCTTTTCAGATGGCTTCTCGGTGTGGTCTCAAGGGAGCTGTCGCGCTTGAGTCCTTAGAGACTGTGGTCGGCGAACTTAACGTACTTTTAACAATTCGCAAGCTGATAGACACTTTCAAACACCGACCGTTCCAATTTAAGGATTTCGCGCAGTCCTTCAGTGGATTTAGAGTTGATAAAAATGCTAGCGTCGCAATGGTACGTATCACTATCCCAGAATACTAGATACAAAGGAGATTTAGGTGCTAGATTTCTGGGATCATAACGGCGGACAGCCTCTTCTTTCCGTATCCAAGAACGGAACCTTGATTAGTATGAAGCAGTTGAACAACGGACGACAAGCGAAAACCACTTCAAACATGTGGTCAAGCATGCCTGTCTGGCCCCTTCGAATAGAACTGGCGGAAACATCGCTTCCGTTTAATTTCATGATTAGTCAAGGTTGGTAAGGATCCACTGCTACTCCAATAAATATTCTGCTTCTAGCTCTGGACATAGCACCAATAAACGATTCGCTTCTACCCCTAGTGAATCTTGGCTACCATAATCACTACCGAGTGAATTATGACGAGAATATCTGGGATAGCATTCTTCAGAAAATGGCCTCTCCCGCGTTAAACAACTTTTCGCCTCGAATGAGAGCACAGCTCGTTGGCGATTTCTGCTACTTCAAGTCTTTAAGTGAGCTCCACTACTTTGTAGCACCAGAGTCATGGGCTGTTTAGATCTAATCGACAAAAGCAAAGCGGAAGATCTTCGTCAAGGCTTTCTTCAGATACTCAGGAGACATGTCGATAGTTTTCCACTTTGCGAGTTTTACGCTTTCTGGTGCGTTGGAGGGCACCAGAAGCGGATAAGTCTCAAAAAGGAAAGGAAACTTCTGATGGAAGAGCATATCGAAAGTACTTTTGCGTCCTTCGGTAGCCAAACGGAGTACGGCTGCGGTGCGAATCTGCGACCCACGCAAGCCGCAAGTAAACTCTGTCATCTTGCCTTTGGAACGGACTGTATGTAAATAATAACTAATAATGCCTGCGTTGATAAACTTCACTATTCGCCGCTCTTCGGATATATACGCTCAAAGGGACAGCGGGGCATTTACCCAGCGGTTAAGCAATGCGTTTCATAATTTACTGCCCTCGGCGAACGGTAATTGACTCACCGACCGTTCGCGCGTCTTCCCTCTAACCGGTGTCGGTTGGCGCCACAACAGGATTGTAGCAGAGACATGACAGCCGGAAATGGTCGATTCGAGTTTTATGCAATTACTGCCAGTTGTCGGTGGATTTTTGAACAAAAATACCACTTTTGTGAATGAGAATGCTGCTACATGGCGGTCGTTCTCCGCTCGCTCTCTCTACCTTTGTTGTTGTTTTCCACGGGCTCCTGTATCCGATTGACTCTACTAACTACAAACTAGCCGAATTGTACTCGTTTGTAAATTCTCATAGCGGTAAGTTCCTTCAAGAGGTCATGTTTGCTTTGTAAGTCCTCCAAAATCATACATGGCTTTAGCACAACGTTAGCAGTTTCTACATTGATTTTAATGCAAATTACAGGAATGTTCCGCGACCACTACGCCACAACCTGGACGCAAGCCACACACCCAGAAGCTCTCAGTGGATATTCCCTTCTCGATACCTTCGGCATGATAGGTGTGCAGTCAGACACGACTGGAAGTCCGGAAATGGCAAACTGTTCTTGTCTACAAGAAATTGTGCAACTCTTCGATCAGCAAATGGGCCTGGGTGCCACACCCCAGAATCCTGGACTTTTCGGAAAACTTGATCACAAGTTCGCTCGCACAGGAGAGGAGACCAACATGCTCTTCCAGAAGTATGAACGGACCGGAGAGAAGCTGTACTGTGTGAAAAATCCAAATGAGTGCGGTGCGACGGTACCCCTCTATCAATGGTATTTACCTGCGGAAATAGGTTGGTGACCTCTTACCCTTCAAGTGTCAGAACATATCATTTGAAGACACCATATACACAACGCGCGATGTCAATGATGCTGCTGTGAACAACCTGGTTTCTCAAGGAGTTCTCTGCTACATTTGGCCAAATACTTACAAGGAGAAGAACTGCACTAACCCGTCACCAATGCTACAGACTGACTCAGGACCCGCAGGCTATGGATACAGCACCGAAATTTCTAGCGATGAGAAGGCCATGAAAAGTAGGCTCTGTGTGTGGTTGTGGATATCTTCGCATTGTGTAGATTGTGACTTGAGCAGTCTGCAAACAGCACACGGTCAGTGGGCCATGACGAAATCGGAAGCGACTCCAGGTACGGTAGCCATCCTGAACTGTGACACAGGATATGTCTCAACGGAAAGTCCGACTGTGGTTGTCTGCCAACGAAGCGGTGATTGGATGCCACCTACAGGCAAATGCAGGATGTCCGGTACTGTCTTGGACTATGACTACTTATTGTATTGTTGACTCAATTCAGGGTGCGAAGGGCCCACGAACTGGAAGGCCGAGTATGGTGACATCACTTTCAGCATGGACAAGATACGCAATCCGACCGATAACCGCGAATTGAACATCTACCCCATCGGTCAGTTGCCCGCAATTGCTACTTGAGACGTTTCCGTAACAGGAACGACCGCAATGCTCGTCTGCGATAAAACTTCCGACGTAATCGAACGGGAGGCCGACATCGTCTATTGTTCGGAAAGTGGATGGGCGCCCCGCGCGCTCGGCCGTTGTTACAAAGGTGAATTCTCGAAGTGACCTTGCACAAATCCGTTGAACGAGATTTGCGAAAACCATTTTACTCTTTCCTTAAGTAGTCTCTACGGCTGGATTTACCGTATTGCTATTTAGTTTGTCCAGAATTCAATGTCACCAGAGGTCACGTCGAGTACGCCAATTCGGATGGCATTGGCCGCGTGACAAAATCCAACGGTACTGTGGCGACATTAATTTGTGCTTCTGGCTCGAAGCTAGTTGGCTCAGGCACAGCAGAGTGTAAGAACGGAGAATGGGACAGTGAAGATATAGGAACATGCGAACCTGTTGGTAAGAGTGTGTGCTTAGCGAATGCGTTTACGGTACGTGATCAAAAGGTTGTCCTCCGTTGGCAGAAGTGACGGACGGAAATCTGGAATACGCATCCGATGGAGCTGGTGGTGGTCGACTTCTGACGGAGAGGTTACAGTTCTATGAATCTGGAACCCGAGTGCACTTAATTTGTGAAAATGGCACCAAAGTGAAGGGAGGCCATGAGGCTGTGTGTCAGTGCAATGAAGAGTGGAAGCCTGATATAGGACATTGTGCGTGACTGTATCGCTGACGTAGTCCATCTAGTCTTAAAAGAACGTTTCAAGAATAAAGTTATCCGGAAGTACTGTTCCATGACTCCTCCTGTATCGGCTTCCTCCTGTATCGACTCCACCTCCAATTGAATCAACTGTTTATATTTATTGCAACGTCTCAACGTGCTACAAACGAAAAAGAACTTCATTGTTTCCAGTGTACAGCATAGACACTCTCGTATACACAACAAACTCATCGCTGTACAGGCCAGAAGGCAGTGAAAGACGGACAGAAAGGCACCGCATTGTTCGCAAATTTTCTTTTAGAAATACAGGCGGTAAATGGAAAGGTAACCGGGAGTACCGACAGAATGACACAAACGATATAAATAGATTTTTGAAATACAGTAAGGTACAGGTATTTATATTAGTAAATGAAAGAAACATAACTCTCCTAGTTCTCATTATGCTGGCTGTCGCTACTAGATCCTGCAGAATCTCTCAGCGAACTATCCGACGCGTTTTTCTCGATTCCTATAAATAGAAGTTGTCTTAAATGTACGCTGCAAACCATTAGTACCTGCTGGTCTTCGTATAGAGATCATTGTGCCAGAAACTAGCGCGATTTCGCTTTCCGTCTTCGTTTCATTCCTCTTGTCCTTGTTGAGCGGAGGTGGCGCTTGGAGCGTCTTGCTTCCATTCAGAGGCGTTAACTCACAAGGAGGTCCAATGAGCGAGAGGAGGACTGGTAACAACGCGAGTCCATTGATGAGGCCCAACAATATGAGCACAGACATGACAAGGAAAAAATACGTGACAACAAATTCAAACTCGGAGAAGGCCAACATGACGATGCCGAGCAGAGTTGAAAGACCTCCGTGGACGACCGGAGTAAACATGTGGTTCATGCAGGATGCCATTCGTTCGTCGCGAGTTCCAAGAGAAGTTAAGAAGGCAAGGACGACGTGCGCTGTGAACTCTACACCGATACCGACTGCGGTGATGAGTGTGACGGCAGACACAGGATTCAGTTTCACTCCAAACAGTCCCATGAATCCGGCTAATTCGATGGTCATCGACACAACCACTATCATAACCATAGCAGCTGCCCAAGGGTTGAAGATGATGCTGGAGACAACCAAGAAGACGCATCCGGCAATGATACAGATGGCCAGGAACAAGTTCCACGAAAGGTCGAGATACTGCTCCCAGAAAGTAAATGCAATTCCTTGGGGGAAGTTGGGCAGTCCTTCCGCTTCAAATCGTTCGCAGGTCCCTCGGACTTCTCGGATCATATCCACGATCACTGGAGTGTTGATGAGATCGGTCAGATAGAACGGAATCTGACTGTAAGCCAGAGGGGGAGCGGCCGGAACAAGTTTCTCCTGCTGAAAAGAATCAGAAACGATAATAAACTAAGGAGAAATAAGCCCGCACCTTCGTGTAGGCCCACCCGGGGGGACTGGGGTAGAAGGCAGCTTGAGAAACGTAGTACATCATGTTATCCACATTGTACCATCCAGTCAGGTAATTGTAGAAACCTTCTTGGTTTATCATGCCGTTTGGCTCGATCAGCCGAATGTGGCCGACCTAAATTAACGGTGTAAACGTATAGCGTGAACACAAGCACTAACGCGTCCAGTACAGTTGTACGTAGTACCGTAAGAACAAAGAAGTCTTCTAGCGATGCCTGCTTCATCCTTGAGCTTAACACCCTTGTTTATTTCTCCGGTCACATTGTTGATTTGTCCCTTCGCGATAGCTTCATCCAAGTGAGTCTGCAGAGAAGTCAGCCAGAGACGCATCAAAGACAACCAGTAATGTTCACTCGGTTTGCCATCCACTTTGATGACGAACGGTGACTTAGCTAAAGCGAGCAATTCAGTATACACAAATGCATAATGAGTGAGCTACCAATCGCCTGTCGGTACTCCTCGATTTGCATTTGCTGCTTCGGATAGTCGACTTCTCGACCCTTCAGCGTTCCAAACATTGGGTAGAAGCTGAAGTATTGTTCGCGAGCTTTCAAGAACGCGGAGGGGGCAGTTCCTTCTGGCAGGACATCAGACAATTCGAGTCCGATAGTAGATTCGTGAAGACCGTAACAGCCGAACAAAAACATAGCAGAGCAAAGAAGCAGTACCATAACCTGAAAGAAACAAATGGTAACTGTGTTCGACAGTTCTTGTAAGGCAACCTTTGTTGACGGCATTTGCAAGAAGGGAATGTAGTAGAGGTTCACGAAGCCGTCCAAAGTATACCAGTGCAGCTGTTCAGAGTGGCCGTTGTCGACGAAGTCCACGGGTGGAGGAGGGGCTGGGTATTCAATCGCCGGGAGGCCAGCGCCTCGCATTCCATTCTTCATAATTCCATTTTCACGTAGGCTCTCTTCCTAAATGTCCAGGTGTTAGCTGCGCACAAAATTAAACCACAACCTGCGCTTGTCTCAGCTTCTTCTCATCGGCGTCTTCGTCATCACACGTCGGACAACAGCAGAGCATATCGCGCACACCGGACTTCCGTCGACGAAGATCCAGGGCGATGAAAGCCGGGTAGATGAACATGATTCCGAACAGATTGAAGGCTAGTAAGATGGCAGACTGTGAACAAAACGATCTCAGGGCAGGGATCGGAAGCACTGTTCCCGAAATGAAGGCCAAGACGTTGTTTGTCGACGTGATGAGGATGGACATTCCCGTCTCCTTCATCAATACACCGAGTTCGTTGTCCTTCGTCACGTGGAGTACTTCTCCATAAGTGTGCAGGAACAAGAACATATCATCTACACCCAGTCCGAGAGTTAAAAATGGCACAATCTGGAAGCAACAAATTATATCGAAACGACCGAAGACCTTGTTGTACCTGAGTAGTAGCAGCGTTGAAATTGATACCAAAGAAGGTAGAAAGTCCCAGACCCGCGATTGAAGAGTAAGTTACCAAAAAGACGCCAATAAAGGACAGGCCACAAGTAGACGTAGGAGAAAACCACCATCCGTCCCACTCCAATTGCGACCAACCAGCATAAAGAACCTTAAAATACCGCACTTATGTGTTCACATTTTGGATATCGAACTACCATAAGGAAGTATCCCATAATGATGACGAAGAACTTGAACTGACTAAATTCTTCTAACATGTCCGCGATAGAAGTCGAAGCGAGAGGATGAACAACACGAACTCCTTCCTTCTAAACGACTTGACGATACATCTCTCTGCAGCAATCCGGGTCAAACCTCATGGTTCCAACGATGTTCATAGAGCTTTTTCGTGAAATTTCGCTGCCACGCTTGAACAACTTCATGGGCTTTTCCTGGAGTCCAGGTCTTGACGTTAAGGTGGGGCTTCAGGTCTGGCTTGGCGTCCTTGAAACGAAGGTACACATCAAACCCTCCAGCCACAAGGAAGACACTCTGGAAAGCCTCAGCAGCGGCAACACGCTGATTCTGTCTCGTAACTCCACCAATTATGAGGTCTTCTGGCCATTTCATGATCTTCTTTCCAAATCCTTTGCAGCCACCGGTCATAATCTCTCCATAATTGGGAAATTTCGGCATTTCATCTTGAGTCAAGAATTCACCCCAGCGTTCCGGATAGGTTCGCATCCACCGAAGCATGCTGTTTCCATAAATCTGACACTCCGCTTCGATTGGATCAACAACCTTCTTGCCATGAGAAGAGCTGCCGTTGTGCTTCAGGGACGCCTCGTAGTCATTGTCATCCTCGTATGAGTAGTAATCCTCGTCCTTAGTTTGCTTCTTTGGCGCAGATGTGGAATTAGTAACCGGAGACAAGGCAGCCTGACGCTTCTTACGACGTCCCAGGAGGTCGACAATGAAGGAACCGGCGTCCGACTCGGAATTTCCGTCGTCTGTAGGACGGTGTTCGGCGTCCAGGTAAACTTGTTCCGATGCAGGGCGCGCCTTGTTCCATGCACGGAAGCGTCGGTATGTTCCGCATTTGTCAAATCCGTTGGGAGCGGTGCGAGGGCATTCAGGATCCAATGGATCGATGCAAGGTCTATCCAAGTATGCAGCTCCGATACCCGCCTTAATGATAACGAACGATCAGTTCATGATAAAGAATGTATACTTACTCTATCGAAGAAGTCGCCAATAGTTCCCAAGTCGAATAATACACCAACTTCTTTCAATACTTCGGTAGGATTAAGGTTCTTCCAAGTGATGTTTCCTTTGGGAAGAGAGCTGATAATTCCGGATATGTCGGCACTAAAATACGCCTGATTAACAATATTTATACCAAGCACTAACCCAAGATTCAGCGCAGGATACGGTCCCAATGGCTTTGAGCCTTCCCAGAAACAATCAATTGGCGTAATCCAGATGCACGGGATGATCTTATCAAGCAGCGTAGACATAATTCCAGCCAGCGGTCCTTCGCCGAACTTCGGACTCGGTGGTTTAAAACATATATCCGATAACGTCCAGTTCCTAAACAGAAGAAAAAGAATAAAGAGACGACATGGTTAACATCACTCACTCCCCGTACATCTCCACCTTGTACTGCGCGATCTCCTTCATAATGTCGACATGTTTCAATAAACCTTCCGTAGTCAAAATGTTTTCGCCTTTGTGCTCCGGAGTCTGAATAACAACTTGGAAGCCGCCGCCTAGTCCATTTTCTCGGGGCAGTTCGGGTCCTCCCCGCTTTGTTATCCGGTGAGCTTCTTCCGATGTACGATTCGAGTCGAAAAATGGGGTGTCACGCTTGCTTCTTGCTCCAGACTGCACTTCGCTCGTAACCCGTGAAAGATAGTGTAGCTCCTCATCGAGTCTGCCACCCTCTGAAAATATCGAACTTTATCCTGTCTATTGCTTGAGTCCACTCACGAGATACCCATAATTTAACGATATCCGTCTCAATGACGGCGTCTTTGAGACCAATGGAACAGACTAAGAAAGTGAGAAGACCGATGATAAGAGTCTTCCAGGGATGTAGCTGGATAATTCTTCCGAGTTTGAACAGCAGCGACTGGAACAAAGTACGCGCGTACAGCGCAAATCTGTTTCCCTTAGCCATGCCCTAAAATATCAAATTACCACTAAATTCACAATGTAAGTTTCATACCCTGTTGATCTGCTGCAAGGACATATCGGCATCGCACCACGTGGGATGGTGGGAGAAGTCCTCTCTCCATTTCTGCGAGTAGTTCCCTGCATCGGATTTTCCGACTAGGTGCCGATCGCAAAACTAAACAAAGTATCTATTAAATTGGTTATTTCAGCTGAGATGCGAATTTTGTACAAAATGTGTGACTTCGGATGTATACTACTCAAACTTTTACGTTTCTTAGCTTCCGATGGAATGCGGATTCCCGTGCGCATAGATTGACCAGGTTGTCATCGCGTTCGTCATCAGAACACGACGATGGAGTCTGCGCCTTAGAAGACAATAGTCGCACTCCTGAGTCTGTTCGCGCGTGATGTGGATTGTTCCGACGAATAAACATCGGTAAATCGGGCGTCACGGACTGAGGCATTTCGAGGTTAAGAAGAATGAGATCGCGCCCGAAGCATGCGGATTATGCAAAACGATCCATCACTGATTAAAGGAACGCGAAAAAGAGTCGGAACGCAGTAGCAAAAGTGCCAATCAGAGTTGATGCATCACTGTGGACAGTTCTTGCGTTTGGTTACACCGAAAGATGAGGAATCGCAGGGCACTAAACGCCATTATGCGCCGGACCGCAAACAAAATGTGGTCAGCGAGCGAGTGCGGCCCCCAACTGTAGGTGAAAAGAATATAAAACGGCGATGAGGGTCAGATCGCCCGATTGACGAAATTCGTCTGTGTGACAATCTTACGGTAAGCAGACGCTTGAGAATCCTACAGTAAGCGGAGCCTGAATCAGTGCCTGGGGAAGAATGTTTGACGAAGGCAAGAATGTCCTTCTTTGGTCATCAGCTCAGCGTACAAATTATATATCTACGTGATAAAAGCAGAAAAATTCAAGAAAAACGGCTAAAGGGAATATGAGTCATACTAGAGGCGCAAACCTTAGGAGCCTATCAATGCGGGTTTGACTAAAGTCTCAGAATGTGCGAAGTACATGTCCCGTCTGTCGGTCAATCACGCACTCGCGACATTCCTTTCGCGGCGGGTCATCCAAACATTATGTGTCAACCCCTAGGTTACTTAAGTGATTAACAGCAACTTACCTTGTAGAATCTGTTTCGCGGACGGTGGTCAGTTTCCGGGACTTCCTCGGATGGTACAACCTTGGTCATGTTGTACTTCCCTTTGAAGTAAGAGGCGGGAAAACCTGAAAAAACGAATTGAACATTATATATAGGACACGCATCAGATAAACTCGCACGAATCTACGGCACATGCCGAAGCGCCATATGCACATGTAATCCGCGCGTGACAGTATGGGCAAAAACGCGCATCTTTCACTCCGAAATCCGCTCACCATCGCATCAAAAACCAGTTGTCCATCCCCGACACTTATTCGTTCAGTCAACTATCCGCCATCTCCATTTGCCACACTTAAGTCAAGCTCGTTTCAAATGTATTTCATGGAGTCCACAATTCTCGTAGCGTCTAATATAAGCACGCGCTCGCACAGGCACACTTTTTCGCTCGGTCATCTGATACTGTTAGCCTATAAAAGCCACCTCGCAGCGACGGTTCAACTAATACAAAAAGAGTCAAATGCTCGTGAGTCCCTAAGCCCATTCACAGTTCAAGTCAACGCAATAAATGACAAAAGAAGTATAGTAGCAGGAGGTCAAGCAAATAGAGAGAAGACAGGATGAGAAAGGAGCGCACGGCTTAACCCGTTATACGGAAGGATGATTTGGGATTCGCGCACGTCAGTAACCACTGTCCTTGTGGGGTGATTCATTTGTTTGACCGGTCACCACAACCCTCAGGCGCTTTTAGTTCACCAAAGCTCTCCAAAAACGTCGCTACCCTGCTAGCGTCAAATGAAGATGGTTTGGGGTCAACTGACGGAATTGTCGTCTGGAAAGAGGGGAAAATCACACTGTATCGGTAGGGTGCAATCCGTGGAGCCGCGCACCAAGAGAAATCTGCATGAGTGAAGGATACGCGATTGTATATTGATCGACCTATTTATCCACACGAAAATGCAAAATACACTCTAGGCGATTCGAAGAAAAGGCACAAATGGTGATTCGCGAGACGTTGGCCGACTGGCGAATAGAAACAACCTACATTACTCACCAACAAGCTTTTTGTTCATTTCGTATCGAAAGCGAATTGCCCTAATTGGGTTCATCTGTCGTAACCAGCAGGATGCGTCCAGGTAGCCCAGTTTCCGACATTGCCTCTCAGTGACGCGATATAAAACCGCCAATGTATAAAAAATGATGTTAATGCCGCGAGCGCCTTTGAAGTGGATCTTCCATGGAGTGAATCAAACGCGGATTGGACATTCGTAAATTCCGACGGAACTGAAGCGAATAACCCGGAATGAATACCCTCCCACCCAGATTTAGGTGGTCGGCGGAAACAGAGGCAAATCTACGTTTGAAATCGCTAATAAGTCAACGGTTACTTCGCATTCAGCCGCCGTCCACCAGACGACAATATGTAAACAACGAAAGGTCGAAAATTACACGCCCTCCTCTCAGAGGGACTGCGCGAAAACTGTCAGGGTAGTACTGCTACCCGCACTCATTGCACTCGTCAAAAGCAAATTGGCTGGACGGTTCAGCGGCGGCTGTACAGGTGACCTATGCTAGGTAAAAGGTCTCGCACTCGAACAAGGCACTGATCCTGAGGTCGCACGAGGGAAAGTGAGCGTTTTCTGCACATAAGTGTACGAATTTCGCGGTCTCAAGAACATTTACAGAAACTGACTACAAGTGAAATGAAACGTACCAGAAAAGATGAGAAACCGCTATACCCCAACCGTGCGGTGAGATATCCGCGAAGACAGCTACAGTGTGAAGATGACGGTGAATAAAAACAAAATTTCGGAGCAATTATCGGGCGAGCGCGTATCGTCTGAATTTCCCCGCCGAACAAATACTGGATTCGGAGAAGTAACTTCGGCTAATAGTAGCAGCTACAGCAGTCGACAGTTATCCTGTTTTCCTCTGAAGCGCACAATGTCTGTGAAGGCGAGCCGAAGAGAAGGTGCATCTCCCTGGAACCCGTTTCAAAAACGGTGCAAACAATGACCAAAGAAGTGAATGAAAGAAACAATGGGGAAGAGCGAGACGAACAAGAAAGCGCGATTCTGAATCTAATTTCACCTAGCACCTAGGAGGAAGCCTAGCTCCGAAGACAAAAGCGAGAAACGCTTGCAGTAGAACGCCCGCAGTCGTCACGGATATCAAACCGCCGCGGACAGATTAAAGCAATACGACCTTCCTATTTCGCAAAATTTACCCTGACCACCCTGAAGAAGTTTCCCAATGGTTACGAACGTGTGGGGTGTCCTAAAGTGTCCTCCAAGGAACACAAGTTATCACCGCAAGACAAACACAACGCAGAGGTTCAAGGCTGTACGCAGTGTTTGGGATTTAGCACACTAATCGGTCGTCATTCTTTTGACAAAAAAGCTGCGGTTCAAGAGAGATACGGTTATATCTGAGGCACGATGCGCGCCGCCAGAAAGAAATTATGTGGGAAGGGTCCAATGAAGAGTTGTGCAAAGTACACTCTAGGAACGTGTTTCCGAAAAGAGTTCTCCAGAGAAACGAATGTGGGTCACTCCTCTCGCTGGCGCTTTCGGATCGGATCCATGCGGCGTCTCTCTCACAGAGTCGACAAATTCTTTAACGGGGGGCGCGGTGAACAACGGAGAAAGGGAAATGGTGCGGTACCGGCTTCAACCCATTTTGACCGAAGAGACTTTTGGGTCGCCGGTAGGTTCCGGATTTCGCACCTAATTGTTTCCAATTTGCACCTAAGGGGCGAGCGATATACATCTCTTTTGCCGCAATATAATACTCCCTCAAGTAAGTGCGGGTGACTCCATCGCATCCGGATCTACGGAAAATTAAAAACGCTTCAGCAGACGCAGTTGTTGAATTGAAATGCTCCACAGAGCGGATGTAAAGATTGAAGGGGCACCTGTTATACTTTGGGCAGCAGAATACGTCGAAATATGTTCCATGCACAGTTCATCACCGTTCTTGTGACCTAATCTTCTACTGTGAAGTGTGCTCAATAGTTGTAGTCTGTACGACGAGTAAGGTGTCGCGGAGAATTAATCAAACATTAAAGTGGCACTTCTCACAAAAAGGTGAAGTCATAATAACAATGGTCAGGCCATCACAGTGCCTGAGCGACCGATAAAGGACGATGTTCAATCGTTCTGCAGCCACAATGTCAACACGTTTAGTTGTGTAAGCCAAACATTGGAATATCCCTTCAATGTATTCTAAAAATATATGGACCGGCATTATTACAAATCACAAAATATAAACAAGCAAAACAGAAATTGCTGCGCCGATATCTTCTATCATAATTTTTGCTTATAAAGAACTAACACATTTGCATAAACCCGCTAAAGCACCATATTTGGACCTATTGTATGGCGTGAATTTGTGCCAACTGAAGAGCATCTACAACGCATGAAACCCGGACGATCCATCCACTTAATCTGCTCTTGGTCTCTGAGACAGCCAATGATAAACAATGATGCTCTGAATTAGAGCTCCTTGTTAAC
>KN172352.1:0-38064 GCA_000757755.1 Steinernema glaseri
CCGGATCCGAGGGGGACAGTTCACGTACCTCCCTTATGAGCTCGATTTTTATGGGCGCTTATTATGCTTATTCATGTATTACTCACTAGTATGGATTACAGATTCAAAGAAGCCATTACATGTCCTACACTCCCTTAATGATCTGATGATAAGTGGACGTCAATATGTACGTGCTGCAAAACCTTTTCCGCCTCGCTCGAGTCGTGTTTCGTTTTTTGGGATTTGCGTGCAATTTGCTAATTAGCAGTGGTCTTTGAAAAAATATCTTTTTCGTTCACGTCTCATTTCGCGCCTAACCATCCCACGAGAGTTATTTTGGGACCGTGCATATGTCTATTACAGAACAGTGAGTCCATAATATTAATGCGATTACAGAAATTTTCAAAAAATAATCACTGGAACTTTTATTATTCGCATAAAGAACTCAGACCTTGTTTTGTGGTTTCCAGAGCGCCCTGTCATGTTTTACTGTCCGAATAACAATTTTTGCCCATTTTTTTCATATTTTTTCTATTTCCTTAACGTCATATTTCCTATATGACTCATTCACATTTCCGCTGTATCGGAACAGCGCGCATCTATTACCAAGAGAAAACATCAACTAAATCAGCCAGGTTAGTCAGATTCCGAGAAAAGGCGTTTAACGCAGTTGCATAAACTACAATCAAGACTACCAAGAAGTCAAACCTTCTTTTTGCAGGGCCCTCTGCAACTGTTTCCCCGAAAAACAATGTCACCCTCGCCAGACGGTCAAAGATCGCCAGCATTCCACCCGATCAAATAATAACATTCCCAGAATACCTGTAGTAAAGCATGGCTTCGCGAAGACGACTTGTTGGCCGCCGTGGCTTCCTGCGTCCGCCGGGCGTTTCCCTCTTGCAATATTTGCATGATCTATAAACACAGCTCACTCTCGAGTGGATCTTTGAACCCACCTTCGAGGTGTTGGGGGCTTTGACTCGGGACAGCCCGGGCACTTGCACGTTACCCTTGTCGTCTTCGAGAAGTTCCAAGAAACCCGCTGATGGATTCAATAAGTCCCTGATTATCTCGTTGTACACTTCCTAAATTGCAAGACAGAAAGGCTCATTGCCAGGACCGTGCCACGCACCAAGTAGGACAGATAAACGGTGTATTCGTCCGGGTTTATTTTCTCATAGAGGCTCTTCGTCAACAGGGACATCAGCCCCGGGTTATCCTTTGTTCCAATCATTGTGTAGGTCTTCCCGGCACCTAAATGTGGATTTGTTTACAACAGACGCCGTTGTTTACATAACGCTACCAGTGGCGCCGTAGGCGAATACGGTAGCGTTGAATCCGGACACGACGTAGTCGATGAGTGGGGCCGTCGTGGCCGCGTGGACCTGGTCCTGAAACGAAAGTCCATGGAAGAGCCTACGCAAATGATCACTTGCATGAGTCGCGGTGGGACCAAAAGCTGCGTCATAGCTGAACTGTCGCTCGTGATGTCTGTTCTGGCGCAGGACGTTGTTTTCAAATTTTTCCGGGTCAACAAGTAGAACTCTCTGTAACATGGTGATTTTTTGGGTAGATCCTTGGCCACCTTGGTTATACGACAGAACGGTACCGTTTTTGCTTTCTACAATAAAAAGGCCCATTCCTTTTATCGAAAAAACTGAAGCTGGCTCGCCTTTTCCGATTTCCAGCTTACATCCCTGTTCTTGTAGCTATATTGCGTGACAATGTTCATTTGTACTAACTTTGGCTACAAATATGAATTGATATATACACACACCGGCCACAAAATCTTGAATGTCAAAAGCCCCCTTTCAAAACATGTCTCCTATTTTCACGTTTGAATACGTTTTTTGGATTTCTGGATTAAAAAATGATACCGTTCTGTCACTTTCCTTGGATCATTTCTCTACCCACCTGTTTGTCTAGGGAATAGACACACTGAAACGCTTTTCGCGCCTTCTCCTGCTCGTTCAAGGGTCTCAGCCGAACGGCCACCTAAAGATAAGCCCGTTCAGTCAAATGGCACAATACAACTTTTAAAATATGTGTTATTGACAAACTTTAACTCGTTCTTTGTTTTGAACTCTCGTGGTCGCGGGCAAACAGCCCGATTAGTGGCATTCCCGGGAGGGACACCATTCCAATGTAAACAGCGCTGCTTTTCGCGTCGGTTTTTGCTCTTAAGCGGTGAGCTTACGTTGCAAGAGTTCGCCCTCCATCGAGGGCCTTTTTGGATTTTCTCGCACTTAAGCGCGACAATTTTCCATCATTTCCGTTTGTTTCAGTTTAGCTTTTGAATCGGCCTCTGTTTGCAATTTCCAAACATGAATTACGGCCGCAGGGGCCCTTTCCACTTCCGATTTGCGGTCGAGAACATTGAACTCTAAGGTTAGGCGCCGAAATGGTCTCCGACTTTCGACTTGCGCCCTGTGCACCCAGGCGAAATAGAACCGAGCTTATGGGCCGCGCTGTTTACCCTTGCGCAGCACCTTAACAACAAATAGGTCCAAACCAGCAATTAATCATAGACATTAGTTGTGGATTGTTGGCAGGAAGGCAGTATTTAAATCGCCGAACCGTCAGCTGTTGCGCCGAAGTGGTAGGACGAGCGAGGCTCATGGCTGGAGGGCGTGAGCGGCCAGGTGTGCCCTAGGTGCCAATAAGGAAGATCACGGACGAGTTCAACGTAAATGGCCGAAAACAAATTGGAAATGCCACATAGCGTAATATCCGACACCGTTCCTTTCAGCTTCTCCTCGCAGCTCCACCCAGCGCACGGCTCCTTTAGGCGCCGCCATGACAACCACGTCTGTCGTGCTGTTCCGTTCGCGTCGGAGTTTTAATCGAAATCCACTCGAGAAAAGAGCAACTCGCCGGAGGTGCGGACAGACTCCGGTCGGAAGCACAGATTTCCACGATGCCTCACTTCCGCCGCCGCTCGGACGTGCTCTGACGCAAGCAGAGGTGCAGAACAAAAAGTGCCGCATCGAACTGAGGCCGAAGAACTCCGGCGGCCCAACGACGCTGTTCGCCGTCAGATACACCCTCGCCGGTTCCGTTGTGTATCCTTACATCGCCACTCGTTCTTCGTCTTACACCCTCGCCCATAATCCCGCTCGCCAAGCACCGGGGATGACGTCGCTAATAAGTTGTTTTGTGGCCGTCGTCTCGTGCGCTCCCACTCCAAATCGGAACTCCTTCCCACTCAAGGGTTGGTGGGTACTTG
This sequence comes from Steinernema glaseri, assembly GCA_000757755.1. Classification (NCBI taxonomy): domain Eukaryota; kingdom Metazoa; phylum Nematoda; class Chromadorea; order Rhabditida; family Steinernematidae; genus Steinernema; species Steinernema glaseri. The sequence continues at coordinate 3,206 of KN172352.1, forward strand.
TGGGAGAGGTTGTGCCCCGGTGACGTCGTTCAGGGGGTGACTTCACGCGCTTCTGGCGTCTCCGGGCTGGCGAACGTCGTTCGTAGACAGAAGTCCGGCTTCTTCGAGGCATATCTTCGCACGGCGTGAGAAGTTCTCGCGTAACTGCAGCTGTGGTGCCGCGCAAGCAGTGGCTCTAAGCAGTCGAAGCCGTTTCCCGTCACTGCTTCGGGGCTGTTGGGCGAGCGAGTGGCGAGTGGCGGTGAGCGCGAAAAAGAATGCGACGGCGAGCGAGAGGGGAAGAGAGAGGGAAGACATTGTTGAAACGATCGATTCGGCTTTTGGCGATCGACGACGTCGCTGTCGCTGTCGTAGTCGACCTGACGCAGTCATCGTCGTCGGTGCTATCGGCGGACACTTGCTTGCCCTGGAGGGCATCGCTGGTCGCGCGCACAAAGTGTCCACGAGCATGCAGTCCGCCGCCGAAGCCGGTCGCCTAATTTTCCGCGCCCGGGCGCGCGTCCCCTCCGCTCCGTCTTTTCCCCTTTCCTCTGGCCGTTCGGCCTGTTCTCTCGAATGGGACAAAAAACTCGGCATTCCCACACAGAGAGTATCTTCTCCGCTGCCGCTGCTGCCTCTGCTGCTGCAAGTTTTGTTAGTCATCAGCGAATCTTGATAATAAGGGGGACGATGCTCACGCCAAAACCATCAGCTGTTTCTTCCTTTTGCATCATCAACGCCCCACCGCATTTGTTTTTATTTTCCACGGCAAAAAATCGAAAACATAAAAAACGACGCTTGTAACGTATGCGTGGCGGCACGCGCCGACGAGTGGCGCCTTGTGAGATAAATAAAAAATGCGCGAAAACGTGGAGCGTTGCAAATGTGGTGTGGAAGCTGCGAGTTCCGTTAAGCCGCTTAGCACGTCGTCTTAACTATGTGATGTAATCAAGCAGATCTTTACGCTTTGCAACATCAACACTCTCTGGTGACGTGACAATAAAATCAACGATAAGGGCAATAATCCTTTAGATGCATGTCGTCGTCGTGATTTTAAATGTCGCCGGGACCGCATTTTCCTTGTTCCCTTAATCTTTTTGGTCCTCCTAGCCGACTGTATACTTGTGTACACGTCCGTTTCTGGGTGTCTTTTGTGCGCGAACTCCCAGGCGAGCCATATCCGCGAAAACAAACTTTGGTTCCCAGTGTCGCTCATTGATATTCACCGAAACGATGAAATGCGGAGCGATGATTATGTCCAATGAGCGGCGATTGTATTATTGTGCATATTGCGTCCTCCGACTACAATGCTGCCGTTGCACGGAGGCCCGTTCCTGAACTCGGAGATTTACACGAACCGCTCCTTGGAGCAGCGCGGTGCACTTAGATTGCCGACGTGCTCGCGGTCAATTTCATGTACTTTCGCAAAATTGAAAAGCCTCGTTTCAAGAATTCAGTCCTCTATCGACCTATTATCGATCTGCTTCTATTCGCGCCGTCCATTACTCGCCGGGTGAATCTCGGCTGCGAGGACGTCTCGACGGCGAAGCCTCCTCCGCCGCGCCATCTGCAAATGGATAAATGCGATCCCGAAATTTGGCCACGCCAACCTAAACCACCGTAAATGCGCGTAAGAGGCACGCGTCTTGGGCCCGTCTCGTTTGGCCGCTGCCCGTTCTTAAGCAACCTCTGATATTTCGTCCACGGCGTGCACCCTATTCCTATTCCGCGTGGTTCCTCAATTGTCCGAAATGATATTCTGTCGTACACGGTTCGGCTTCGTGTTTCCCGGTCATTCACTTCTGATCCGCCGTGTGATCATTTCGATCTTCCGTTGCAGCAGAACGCATGTCGGCAGGGGGTAATACCAGCGAGGAGGCCCAGCTCGCGCAGTGCCAAGCGTACGTGCAACGGCACAACATCCAGCAGCTGGTGAAAGAAGCCATTGTCAGTCTGTGCATCCATAAGCCCGACAACCCAATTTTGTTTTTGAAACACCACTTCGACAAGCTCAACGAACAACGCACACAGGTGAGTGAACCGATCGGCCAGCGCCCTCTCGAATCCGCCGACGATCTGTCGAAGGTGTTTGTCCGTCCGTCGTCGGATTCCTGACGGCTGAATTGTTGCGCTTGGTGCCCTGGATTTAATCAAAACAAAAATAATTGTTGTTCCCTGGTCTATTCTGGCGAGCGATCGATTTCGCAGTCATCGCGCTGAGCTGCGTCGTCGTTCCTATCGTTCTGCACCTCGTCTTCCTACCTCGCTCGCTTTTCCGCTCTTCTTACTTTTATCGGTAATGCGTGTGCGTCGTTCCTTGAGCGAAGCTGTGTTGATTCGCACTGATAACGGCGTGATTTGGATGGGCTCCGGTACTCGGAATCGGAGGGCGGTCGGCCACTCAGCTGCACGGAGACCGTCGTTGCATGTCCAAATAAGTGTGGAGCTGCAAGGGTGGCCTAGTCCATCGAGCTCGCGCTTCCCCGCCACTCGTAGCTGCTGCATGATCGTGAAGAAGGACGATTGCAGAAGAATTCAGTATTCTGGCGTCTTCTCCGCCTTGCAAAGCCGAGCGGCTGGCAGACGCGAAAGGAAGCATGCTCTACCACTCCGAGCGTGCAGCGATGATACTGAGTGGTCGGTCGGTGGCGGGTGGTTCCGTAGCCATCCGCCTTCGGCTCATGTTGTGCAGCAGCAGCAGCAGCTAATGCTGCTGTTGACGCTGCTCTTGCTCTACTCTCGGCAGCGTCGGCGTCGTCGTCGCTCGTAGCGGGAGCGTTGTTGTCGCGGAGCGATCGATCGACCACGGCCGGGGGCGCATCAGCCATTGGCGTGCGTGTTTCTGCTCTGTTGTCTATATGTGTTGGTTGTAGTGTTGTCCGCATCGTGCTCACACTATCACGTTATTCTCCTCGATTGGTCGTCGTCGTCACCGCGTACCGTCACCCCCTTTCCGTTTCCGAGCAGTTCCATTCACCAGTGCACACTTTTTAAGAACACCTCTTCCTACAGAGCATGCTAGTACCATGGGCCAGAGTTTGAGTTTTCGCCGAAGAACGTCGGGCCGGACTGCGTCGGGTGACGCAGCTGGCCCGTCGCCACCGCAGCGGCAACAGCAGTCGCCGCCGGTAAGTGGCCCCGTTTTCTTTTACTACTTTTCGACGCTCCTCTTTCTTCCGACAACGTCCAACTTAGTTGTTTATATTGGCAGCCATTTCGCCCATTTTCACCTCCTCCTCCTCCCAAATCTTCTGGCTATCTCCTCTTTCTTCCCACACTTTCCTCACTCACCCCACTGCTGCTGCTCCTTTTTCTCTGTCCGCCCGTTTCGCTCTCCTTCGAGTCGGCTTCGCCCAAAAACGGCATCGTCCCATCGACATCCGCCGCCCGTGGCATAATGCTAGCGTCGTCAATGCATTTGAAAGTAATTTTTAAGCCAATCAAAACTTTATTGCCTTCACGTTCTCTCGAACGGCCGGCCAGCTGGCCGAGCGATACTGCCGCTGTCACTTTTGGCGTTGTTTCGGAAATCCATTCGGAGCTCGACGACGACGAGCTTTTCCGCATCCACGCGATGCGGAAAAGCCCTCGTTGCTTATTTGCGTTTAAATTACGTCGCCAAACTTTGCAATGCGCCATTCGACGGCGGACGCAGTTAGCTTCAGCGAAGGGCTCACTCGGACAAGACAGTATAGATGGCGTTTTAGGAGTCCGCACAGGGTTCTGACCCGGTCGACGACGATGACACCCTCGACGAGGTGCCGAAGCCATCGTCGACGAACCGCCGACGACTAGGCGTCTCTGCCGAGGTAACCGAAGAACGTTCGAAGCCCGGAAGCCGAATACCTCACCTGTTAAGGTTCCCGATGAAAATGAAGCTGCGAATTACAAGAAGATTGTCATACCGAAGGACAATGAGACCTGCATGGCGCTCGAAGCAGCCATGGGAAAGAACATCCTGTTCTCTCATCTCGACAAAGAGGAGAAGAAATGTATTTTCGACGCCATGTTCCCCGTCGAGAAGAAGCAGGGGGAAACCATTATCGAGCAGGTGCGTCGTAGGATCCGAAAATTGGTCCTTTCTCGCGTTCTCTGTTGGGATAGAGGACGCTTGTTGCGTAGGCTTCCCCAAATGTTTACAAGCGATTTAGGGAGAGGAAGGTGACAACTTCTACGTGATCGACAACGGAGAGGTCGACGTGTACGTCAACAACGACTACATGCTGTCCATCAAAGAAGGCGGCTCGTTCGGAGAACTCGCCCTCATTTACGGTACGCCCAGAGCAGCTACTGTAACGGCGAAGTCGGACGTGAAGCTGTGGGCGATCGACCGCATTACATACAGACAGATTCTCATGGGTTCTACAATGAGAAAGCGAAAAATTTACGATGAATTCCTCAGTAAAGTACAGATTCTGGGTAAGCACCGTTAGCTCAATGGCTGGGATTCTATTAAGAATGTATTTAGCCGATCTCGACAAATGGGAACGAGCTACAGTTGCCGATGCCTTGGAAATGTGCGATTTCGAGCCCGGAACCCACGTGGTGGAGCAGGGTAAGCATAATACCGTAATATCAACAAACTTATCGCTGTGCTGGGTCGCTTTAGGCCAACCCGGCGATGAGTTCTTCATCATCGTCGAAGGCGAAGCCGACGTCCTTCAGAAACGCAGCGACGACGCTCCATTCGAGAACGTGGGACACCTCACCTCTTCCGACTACTTTGGTACGTCCAATTATACATTATCTCGCCCCTACAGTAGCCTTTGCAGGAGAGATCGCCCTACTGCTGGATCGACCTCGCGCGGCCACCGTTGTTGCTCAGACGCCGCTGAAGTGTGTGAAGATGGATCGTGCCAGATTCGAACGAGTAATGGGTCCCGTGCGAGAGATTCTGCAGCGCGACGTCTCCAACTACAACTCCTACGTAAAACTGATGACCTAAGTTTGCCTCCTCGTCTCCTCATGAGCCGCACGATGAGCGTCGTGCGCCCTTCGCACGCCTCACTCGCGGTCATAGTTCAGATAAATGCTAGCTGCAATTTGACGTCCATCGAAGTTTGTAGCTTCCTTCCTGTGTGTATAGCTGCATCGCGTCTTTTCTCCTCGTAAATGCAATCGGTTCTCCCTCTTTCGTCGTCTTCTTCTTCTTCCTTTTCGTGTCCTCATCCATAGTTCTCTTGTGCTGATCACGTGTCTCTCAGAGCGTCTTTTGCGTCGTCGTGTGACCACACATATGATAATATAACTTGTTGTACTTTAGATAAATAATTATTAATTCTCTTCTTCGTCTTCTGCTTCGTTGCACGCCTTCCTGTGGCGAGTCTCCCTAGACGGTTTTCCCTCCTCCTCCTGTGTCTAGACCACTACTCTCTGTAAGTGCGAGCAAGAGCCCTGGATAGACTTTCTGATTCTTGATCTCGTCACTTGCGCCCGACTTGCTATCTCTCTCCTTCCCTCTCTCCGCATGATGATGATCCAACCTTCTCAGAACCCTTTGATACACTCGCTCATCGTTCTTTTACTGTGAAACCCTCAAAATGCGAACTATTTTGTCCACTTGTGGATTGTACTATTTTGTATTTGCTGAAAGTGACAACGTTTCTAACTTTTCTGGTCAATTGCTCGAAATGCAAACTGCTGTATAATAAAGTACGTCTATATGGAACAGTTGCGACCTTTCCCCTTCTTCTCTCTGCAGGTGCATATCGGATTTTTTTGCAGAAACGGCCGCTTCAATGACGTTCTTCCGACGGAAACGAGTGGTTTCGCGAGGTTAACTCTCTGTTCATGAACTGGAACTGCGTGATCGTAAACGTCGGTGGAGACATCAACGATCGGCGGTGACGTCGACGGCATTGACGGCCGTCTCTACGCATTTTAGCTGTTTGCAAAAAGCACCGTGACCACGCCCTAGGCTAATCCCCGAGTGCGGCATACAGTTTTGTGATCTATAATCGACGTCAGACAGTCACATTGTGATCCGACATGACGATTAGCACGTTGTAAACCGCTTAACGTCCGATTAGCTATTCATACTGCAAAAACATGTTGCTCTATTAATGTAATCATCTATGGAATCTGTTTTTTATCGCAAACAAAAACATATTATAAATTCATATCAAAAAATAGCAAAAAAATACGTCCACTCATTAAATACTCACCTTTCCTCAGTCCAACAAATTGACTTGCTCTTGATAATACCGATCATATGTACCGTTATTTCTACATTTTTTTATCCCTTCTCTTACAGATCCCGAATAATTCAGTCCCGACTTTTCAGTCCCGGACAACACAGTCCGGGGTATTAAAGTCCCGGCATTTCAACGCGATATATTTCAGTCCCGCAAATTGCAGTCCATGATATTTCAGTCTCGCTGAAGTAACACTCATTTTACCATATCCTTAGAGCCACTGAGAGTTTGTAACTGAAAGAGCAATCTTAAATTTTGATGTGAAGTTTTTTGTATTCCAAGGTGACTGGAGACGACTGGAGACCTGTTAAGGCGACTACAGACCTGTGAAAACTATTGGATACCTGTGAAGGCGAGTGGAGGCCGCCTTTCACCGTAACTGAAATGAGATGTTGCAAGAAAGGAAGCGTGCTTCTTTGACTTGTAGCTCTTTCCGCAGTGGCTTGGTAACAAAAAACAGTGTGAACCAGTTATGAAAGGCGTCAGCTTATGTAACCAGGGCTGTGCCACTACGAATACATGTTGAAATTGTCTGTCCAGTCCCCTTGTGTTGTCTGCCTACTTGTGTAACCATGAACTGCAGCGCACAATGGTACATCGCAAGATGTTCATGCATATTGAAGTGGACGAACGCGAGTGTCTCCTACTCACAGCGCATCTTTCCAAAGGCTTCTTCCTTTCACCTCTGTTCACCCTTTCGTTACTCGAACAATAATGGCGTGGATCCAAAATCTTAAAAACTGGGAGCGCCTGCGAGATAGCGAGGAGTACATGCGCCAGGTTTGCTCCTATTGCGCACCTGTCCTACAACGCAAGTCTTTTAGGTCTATGGCGATCCATTGTCTTATCTAAAAGAAAACGAGAAGACACAGTTTGTGACCGAGCGAGAGTATTTTGGTGATTTTGGTTATGGCGAATGCTTCAACTCCACTGACTCCGGCGTCCAGGTCAGCTGTAAATTGAGCGCACCTCTTAACTCCTTATTGGTTTAGTGTGAAATTATTACGGGCGATTTTGATCCAAAACAACTGCCTTATGACAAACGAATGGCATGGCACTTAAGAGAGTTTTGTTACAAGACTTCCGCTCACGGCATCCCTATGATTGGCCAAGCGCCAAACAGATATTATAGGTATTTGCACTTCATCACAAAGGCTAATGAAAGGATAACTGTTGCAGAGCTGTGTGGATTTTGCTTTTCCTTGGATGTATGACCATGCTGTACCAAAATGCGCAAAGTGTTTTGGACAAATATAACCGAAACGAGAAGATCGTCGATATACAACTGATTTTCGGTGCGAAAGTCAATTGAGAAGGGTTTAGATCTTTTCATATCACTTCAGATACAGCGCCGTTTCCAGCCATAACCCTCTGCAATCTGAATCCATACAAGGCCAGCGTGGCCACAAACGTTGATATAATTAAGCGCACGGTTTGCAGGAAAACATTCTGTCCATAAGTGATCTGTTATGCTTCAGTTAAATGTCTTTGAGAAGGTGATGGATGAAGCTCGAGAAAAAGGCGAGGAGGAACCTGAGCATAGCGAGCGCGTGAAGCGGCTTGTCCATGCAGGCTCTGTATTCGAGCCGGTAAGTCCCGCTAGCTAAATTGAATATATTGTTCTTTATCTAGGCATACTCAAAGTGCGACTGTTCGGAGACGCCGAGAGGGTCGAGCGAGCGTTCTGTGGAGAAGGGCGAGTGTCAAGAGTACAAAATGAAGGCTCCGAATTCAGAAGCCGAAAAGTGCATTTGTGCTTTCGACCGAACATCCAACGACGCGTGGCCGTGCTACTTGGCCTCACGCTGGATTACAGAGTTTTGCGCGTCATGCGACGAAAAAGCGTTCTGCCGTAGGTCCAAGCTGTCTGCAATAGGCAAAGGCTCCAGTCCGTGTCTGTGCGCCCCTTCTGGGGAGTTTTGCGTTGCATACGACGGCATTTCGCCACTATTGGAGGTGTGGAAATATTTGGCAGGAGCGGATCCGACGGAAGACCCAGGATTCGTGGAGGCCATGGGTTTCGAGGTATGTTGACACTAACAGTACTACGATAAGATTGCAATACATTATTATGGCTGCTAATCCGGAACTTTATGGCGCTTCAAAAATTTCGACTGTTCGTTTTTCCCATTTTTGGCATAGGTATGCGTGAAACAATAAAAAAAGATAGTTAAACCGTCTATATATTTTGACATTTATGATTTACAATTGATTAGGGCATGACCGACGAGGTGGCTATCGTGACTAAAGCCAAGGAGAACATCATGTTCGCCATGGCCGCGCTCTCCATGGAGGATCGACAACTGCTGTCCACTACGAAGCGGGAACTAGTGCACAAGTGTTCTTTCAATGGACTAGCCTGCGACATTGATGGGTTTGTTAGAACTAGCCGGGGGATATGTGTTACTTCTTAGTTCAGAGACTTTCTCGCTCATGTTGACCCGGTGTTCGGGTCCTGTTTCACGTTTAACCACAACAGAACACTCAATCTGACCAGCATCAGGGCAGGTACAGTTTAACCGTTAATATTGAATATGTGTAAATGACGGAATATGAGAGAAATTCCTCTTTAGGTCCTATGTACGGACTAAGAATGCTAGTCTACGTCAACGCATCTGATTACATGCCAACGACGGAAGCCACAGGAGTGCGACTGACCATCCACGACAAAGAAGACTTTCCTTTTCCGGACACGTTTGGCTACTCTGCTCCCACGGGATACATTTCTTCGTTCGGTCTACGTCTGGTAAGCAGTTGCGATAGAATACTCTTGTTGCATGACTCGAGGAAAAGTGGGTTTGTGCAGATTCATTACTACTTTTTTCGCAAGTCTGCAAGTTTTCTATACGTTTGTAAGTATTTTCTTTATCAGTTAAAGTTATAACCTTTTTTTCTGAATTTCTAAAAGCTGCTCCGTGAAAACGTGATATAAACTGAGCGACCACTAATATAACCTTTCCGGTCCTCTATGTCATTCTAAGCGCATGTGATACTTTAGAGAAAAATGACGCGTCTCCCCGCTCCATACGGAGATTGTGTTCCGGACGGTAAAACGGCAGACTACATCTACAGTAATTATGAGTACTCAGTCGAGGTTTGTGTGAAAAGGCGATCAAGTTGCGATGATTTTTATTTGCAGGGTTGTTACCGATCATGTTTCCAACAGCTTGTGCTAAAGGACTGCCACTGCGGGGATCCACGGTTTCCAGTTCCGGCGGGATACAGTCATTGCGAAGCAGACAGTCCTGTTGCAAGTATGTTTTGGCGTAGACTCATAGATGTAAAAGAGAAAATATCGCAAAATTACATTCTTTATAAACATTGCGAATTTAAAAAAAACGAGACGTCAACTATATACTACAAATTTGCCTAAATTACGGTACCAATTCTCGCCTTTGTGCATCCTCAGACAGATCACAGTGCGTACCCACGAGTTTTCATTTATGCTTTTGTTGCGTCGTGACCTTAGACGTATAGTAAACATGCCGATAAAAACTTTTAAAGGAACTTGTCTCGAAGACAGAATGAAGGAGCTTGGTGGACTGCACGGCAGTTTCCGATGCCGATGCCAACAGCCATGCAGCCAGTCAATCTACACAGTTACCTATTCTCCGGCGAAGTGGCCCAGCCAGTCGTTGAACATCCAGTTAGGATCATGCAACGGGACACATGAGGAATGCAACAAACATTACAAGTAAGTGCTAAGGCCGTTAAATAGACGACTTCCTCGTTGGAGATTAATCGTGGCAGGAGCCCTTAATGCAACTGCAATTATAGGGAAAACGGCGCCATGGTGGAAGTCTTCTACGAGCAGCTGAACTTCGAAATGCTCACCGAGTCTGAGGCCTACGGGGTTTGTCGCGAAGCCAACAGCCTGCCACTTAACCCCTTTTACAGTTCGTGAACTTGCTCGCCGATTTCGGAGGCCAGCTAGGACTCTGGTGTGGAATCAGTTTCCTGACGTGCTGCGAGTTTCTGTTTCTTATTGTCGAAACGACGTACATGTCCGCCGAGCACAACTGGTTACTGTACAAGAAGAAGAAGGCGGAAAAGGAGAAAGCGCGACAACTGTGGGGAGACACATAATTGTTTACGACGCTTCGCAAAACGTTTCACTGTGCACAATAAACGACATGTTTTCCAGCGCAGTCTCGCCGTGATCACTCTTCGCTGGTCAGGCCGCCTCCCATTGAAAAGGCCACTTGAAAAGCTGTGAATTACCGTCTCTGAGCCCTCTTCATCGCAGTCGACGCGTAATTGAGATAGGTAAGAGGTTAATGCGAGCACTGGCGCTCGTGCGCGGACAGCCGAAGGAAAATCGCTCCTGTTTACACAGACTTATCCGTGTTTGCCAACAACTGACCGCGGCAAAGCGGACTGTGCAGGCCGGACGTTTCCGCGCAAATAAACATAGGTGAAAAGCCAGGCGGGCTGCCGTTTTTTTGGCATTGTGTTCATCACAAACGTCGACGAAACTTGGTGACACTTTCACAGATACATAGAAAGACTGTACGACTGAAAGGATAAAGGTCCCTTTGGATAATCGCCGCCATTTGTTATCACTGTCGTTGCTTGGTTCATCGTTAGTTTCATTCTTAATTGGAGGAGGCGTGGTCACTGCCCTTACCTCGGTGCACCTAATCTCGTCTGGCTCAGCGCGTTTCCAAGCGTACCGCCCATCCCCTCACTTCCCGATGACTTTCGATTAGACAGATCTCTCGCCTACGCCGTCATGTCTGGGAATCATCACGGAACTGTACCCATGTGGTTCCTGACAATAACAGCCCTGCTTTCCCTCTCCCTACAAGGTCTGTCTTTTCAGCGCATAATACCTTAATGGAAAACGTGTTTCCTCTATCATCTTTACCTGGTTCAAGGTGAACAACGTCTCCGCCGTTTTTCCCACCAGATCGAGTACCAACCGATTTACTGTAAACGCCGTAGGTAATTGAGACAAATTGCAGTCCGTGCGGAGCTGAGGACAATACGATGCTATTCATGCACGACGATGGATGCCGATCGCCTCCTGGAGGATGTTCAGGACCCCAACTGGAGGCAGTGGCTCGACAATGTCAGATTCGTGCCAAACACAAAGGCGTGTAATGACGATTTTGTGGTAGGTTTCTTGGCGTGCCGCAAAAGAAGCAGCGTATGAAATGAAACTGTTGGTCAAACACTGAAAGCAACTTTAAAGTCGAATCCGACCTTATATAGTTCTCTAAATTTTAGTCAAATAGAGTAAATAGAGATAGTTGAATAAAAACAAGACGAAATCTATCTGCTGGAAAGTTTTCTCAGCAGATGAAAGACAATATGAGGGCTCTACCAAAAACATCCTTATCTACAGGATCAATGTGGAACCAGTGATGAAAACTAAGATCCATTTAAGAGTTACAGAATATGCCTTTGGCCAGTACGGAGTGAAATCCAAGTTCATCTAATGATCATGATATATAATATATAATTGAAGCAACAATCCAACGTGGAAGCTAAATAATTGATTTTTATGATTTTCCAGCAGGCACATGCCATAAGATCTGGAGTCCGAAGTCAGGAATGTGAGAACGGAGTCTGCATGAAGATGTGGTTCAAGGAAAAGAACGGTCTGTGCTTCATCAACCATTGAGAATGATCTTTCCCTACTTAGGAAATAGCCAAGTGTGGCGCAGCTGCATTCCGAAGTCTCAAGAGCAAATCCGCTCCGACTGCACGCGCATCTCCAGCAGTCAAGGTGGGTCGTCTAAGTAGTCGGCATTCTTTCTTTCGCTAAACGAATTACGTACCTAATTACCTTCCCCTGCCCGGTCTCGTGCACAAAAGTCTATTTAGCGCTCATTAGGCGGCAGCTGACCGACCTTGAGTTCCCAACGTATCTTCAATTATGGTCCATTCAAGAATGTCTTTCGGCAACATTCTTCTAATGTTTGTTTGTACACTTATGACCGACACTCTAGCGGCCTTAACTAATTGTTTCTCGGTCACATTCTGGAACACCCCTCATAATCTTTTGACTCTTAAAAGCATAACACTTTTTTGACTCTCTTACAAGTTCTTTTGGGGCGCACTTTTTATTCAAATAACGAAAAAAGGCATATAGAAATTGAATGAGTTAACTAAGACTAATTGAATGAATATTATACAAGTGAGAAATTGTGCAAATGAGGCATTTTAGGTGATATGGAAGTGTGCACTTGCGACGGAAATCTCTGCAACTTCTCCAGTCGACCATCCCTGGGTGCCTTCGTTTCCATCACCGCCGTTCTTTCTCTGTTTAGATTACTGTAGCATGTTGTTTTTGAAGTGTCCTTCAGATAAATCGCAAAGGGGATTAACACAAAAACAACGTTTCTGAATCTTATGATTAATGACCATTATAACCGGAGAGGGAACAAAGCGAGCAAGACTTCAATAAATGAAGAACTCTTCACAGAAAACCTCATAAGAAACTCATAATGAGGTCCATTAGTAACTTTAGATCTCAGGAGAAGTTACCGAAACATTTGGAGTCAGCTACTCAGATACCCTACGTATGTAATACCAACTCCCCTTCCTACATTCTTTTTGTGCGGAGCGACTTGTGGCCGTGGAGTAGAAGACGACGGGATTCATACATTTATCCGAGCTCCCTCGCTGACCGCATCGAAACTAACTCGCAGGACATCAAAAATAAAAAAAACGGTAACCAACAGCATTCGCCAGTGCCGTTGGTAACTGCGAAATCTGTAAAGGGCGGGCCATACTTTACAGACGCAGGTGTCTTATGCGTCTGTTGTGTGTCTGTAGCGAACAGACGCACGTGTGTCTACAGACACAGAATACAGAGGGCGTCTGTCTGTTGAAGCATGGCCGTCTGTGTCTGTACCGCATGCTCGCATGTGAATCAGGGCGTGCTTGTACCGCCGACACGTAGGCGTGCGCCTTCACGCGGAAACGACGAAAAACTAACCGCACTCCAAGAAGGATGCACGATTCCCACAATGAAGCACCACCAACAGTCCAGTTTTTACAGACACAGGCGATGTGTGTGGGCCAATTGTACAGACGCACGTCCGTTTGTTGAAGTATGGCCGGTCTGTGTCTGTAAACGGCCATCCGCAGCGTTGTGTCTGTTGAAACAGACACACGCCATACAAAAACAGACGCATCTGTGTCTGCAGACACGGAGTATGGCCCGCCCTTAAGTTCAGTTCTTGCAATTAGCTCCGTTCTCAAAAAACTTAAGCCACACATCCTGCTTCAGCCGTCACTCCATTCGTCTTCACTGCCCTGAAGCGTCATAGATCCTCGCCGCTTCGAAGGTCAAACCCTGCGCGTCAAAATCGGAAGCAACAAAGGCGCCGATACCGACCTCTTATCTCTGGCAGACGGACACCCGAAATAGGCGGAGGACGCATTTGTCGTAAAGATTCTGATCCTGGTTTTATAAAAACTATGTGTATTTCGTTTATCTAACAAGTGTAAGGCGACATATATTGAAAGCAGACGGTAAATGTGCAGAACTCGTGGAGTTCACCTTGATCTTTTCGACATAGCATGAACGTTCGTAACTCCTTTCCGGGAGAAGTATTGAGCGATACGATGGCCGTTAATCTAAAGTTGGACTGATTGTGAGGTGGGCAGCGACAACAGGCCTACATGTGGCTTATTCGTCCTTTTGCAGATGATTGTTGCACAAATGAATAGCATCGATATGAGTATCAGAGCAATGAGGGTTACCGCTAACCAAAACTCCTTTTTAAAGATATTGGTCTGATGGACTTCTTCAATTTTCAACACCTAGGTGGTTCCACGACATCTTATGGATAAGTTTGCTTGCTTACTTTGCTACCAATAAACACATCCAGATCTTGCAAACTATTTAGAAGTCGTAATACAGTTTCGGAATTTCGCCAGTAGACAGGCTGCGTAACTGCAAATATTATATCTGACGCATTTGTGGTGTGTTCACTTCTGTTGGAGCTGATTATCTGAAAAAATTAAGCAGACCCTTACATCTCGCCATTTTTATCCTACCAACACCTCCACCGTTTCATTGACAATCCTGTTGGCGGTGCGTAATGCCGCGATTTGTAGGCATTTTGCCAGAGTCGCCGCCAACTGTTCTTCTTTCGTTATTTGAGTGCTTGTCGTCTCATTCCCATCTTCGATCTGCATGAGCACTTGGGAATGAGGGTTTGTAAGCACTCCGGAAGCTCGTGCCCTTCGAACGCCCGGAAGAGGTGGAGGCGTTGGAAAATCATCAATTTCCTCTGTGGGAAGCGTTGTTGTTTCTAGTATGGTGATACTGTCGATTGTCGCCGTAAGAGTGAATGTATCGTCTGGAATGTCATTTCATGAATCATTATCACGGTTCGTGAATGGCCCTATTTTCAAAGACTACGAAAGAAAAACTAACTGTTTGTGCCATACTGCCCGATTATGAAACTGTCCGTCGTGGTCGTTGATGTCGGCGAGGTTGTTTCTACTGTTGGCGACATTGTGGGGAGACTTTCTGAAACCTTCATAATCAGAGTAAATTTTTGCTGCCAATTCATATGAGATGAAATTTAACAAAAAAAGTTGCCCAAAACACAATTTTACACATTTCTTCTGAAAATAAGATATCTGCAAACCAAGCTCTGAGCTATACCTGGATTTTCAATTGTGACAGATGTGGTATCTACTGCAACTTCTGTCGTTGAACTTTCACCGACATTGGTAATTTCTGTAGTATCTTCTGACTCTGAGACTATGGACTCTGTTGTGGCAGTTGACACAGTTGTGGTATCTGGCAAAGTAGTGGTAGTGGCTGTTGCAGTAGTGGCGGCCATCTCCGACGAAGTTGTATCAATTTGGGAAGCGGGGTTTTCAAAATCCGCATTGACATCGGGTCCAATTGCTTCAAATTTGTTGACTGGTTCTTCGAAGGGTGGCAACAGAGTCGGTATATATGACTCGTTGGCTCGTGTTTTTAGAGTTACCGAAATGTTCCCAGTAAGGAGTACGAAGTTTGGTGACCCTCCCATCACATCCAAAACATGATGAGATGAAGTGAGCTTAGCCTAAAATATAATTGTCTGTCTTTACGTTCATTATCCCGCACATACATTCATAGTTTTGGTCCGCAGTGTCAGCTCCGAGTTGTTAGTGTTTACACGGATATGGCCTTCCTCTTCCGAAAATATATCCATTCGCAGAGCATTAGATATTAGTTGGAGTTGCTGAGTATGAAGACGGGATCCGGTTAAAGTCACCACTGATCCATCCTGATTGTCCAAAGTTAGTCTAAAATAGAGGCTCATCAAAAGAACTTATGTCTGATCGAACCGTGAAGGACGCCTTGCTTCCATGATTGCATCACTCGAATTCGTCGTGACTGAGAATGTGAGGAGCTCTCCCTTTGCATTTAATGTAAATCCGGAGTCGTCCATTTTAATCCCAAAGGAACTCAATACAGTGCTAATTTCTATTTCATATAATGACGACATAAGGGAAACCGTACGGTAGTCTGGGGACATAACCAAAGTGAAGACGCCATACCTCAGAGAAACCTGTGAATGTTAGCTTTAATGCATTACGCAAAGCAGGAAACGTAGTACTTGCCTTGCTGCCTTCCAGAATCACAGCAACCACCCCCTCGCTGTTGTTTGACTTTATTTCGAGCTGTCTCCGAGAACCAAGGGAACCGTTGGACGATAATTGCACGTATGGAGGGTGCTCTGCCTGCCATGTCTGGCAGTGAATACGCGCTCGTTTGGCGCTCAAAGCATCAAAGGAAAACACTCCCGCCGAGAAGCTCAACGACACCTAAGCGGAATTTACGGCAATTATGGGGTCCGAGGTAACTTAATCAGTACGTTTCCCGCTAAGTCGGATTCCAATGTCGTGTGTTGGTTAGTGGACCTGTTCGTTCTTTCCGAAAGCTAAATCGAAAATCAATCCGACGTTCTTCGCGAGAGGGGTACCGTCAAATTATCGGCGTATGCGTAAAAGGACGATGAGGCCACTTGGAAGTACGAAACACTCGCTCGAGCAGAAACATTAACAGAAGCTTCTCGAGGATCGAACTCCACCACTGTCCGCTTTGTGGACCAAACTGATACGTTGACAAAACTGCAGAATCCTGATTGGGGACGAAAATATTGAACACCTTACGTTTCAGAAATAATCAGCCTTGAATCGCTAGAAGCAGCTACAACGCGATCAGTAATCGACACATTTGAGTCCAGGGAAAAGACCTACTCATAGAATGAACCATGCAATGGTTTCATAACAGGGAATCTTACTTTAACGTGATCTGAGGGAAGTGCCTGACGACGAAACCGAGTGTTGGGTGAAGCCCCTTGTGACAGTGAAGACGCAATAAAAGCGTAAAAGCACCCGACAATAAGGGCCGAGGGCTTTCCGAACTGACCATTCATATATCCCACACAGCTGCATGCACACTGAGAATGCCGACTGCGCAAAGCGCTCTGTAGCCATGACGACAACCCCGCTTGCTCGTTACATTTAATCTCCCTCTGTCAGTCATACGGGACACATACCTAATCCGTCATGAGAAAATCCACTACACAAACCGTTTCTTGGGATATTTATATATTTGTTGACTTATCACAACTTTGCACAAAGTGGTTCGGAAAGTCAACGATTAAATGGGAAATTTAAAATTCGGTGCCAAGACGAAACAACTGTTAAAAGCACCAAAGCTCTACAATGTTTGAGGTCACAGTGACACAGCTAGACGTCTTGTCGCCACTTTGTTATGCGAATAGTTTGTCGAAGCGTGCAAATAGGGTTCGGCCAACTTTTCACACGGAGGTTTTCAGTTCCAACAACAATAAAGCAAAGCGACGACTGCGGTGTAAGGCAGAAACCGAGCGAAAATCGGAAGCCACGGGTAAACCGGAAACCGAAGGCCCGGCTATTGTCACCAACCACTTCTGAGGGTATTTCTCGTGCTTAACTAATACAATCCGTAGAATATCGTTAGAACAATTTTCAAGGAGGTAGCGTCAATCATTGACTACGAAGAACTCTCTACCTTTACAGTGTACAAACAACAATTTTCTCAAAGAGTAACAATATGGAGCAGACACATTAAAGAAAACGACATGAGGAACCCGTCGGCAGTTACAATTAATATGCCAATCATAAAACAGAAGAGTATGAAAAGGCAGTTGAGAACAATGAATATATGACAACGTGACCACCGGTAACAAAAAAAATCACGAGATGTCATTAAATCCTACACCAAATCACCATCAAGAACAGAGTAATTCGTAGCTGTCGTTCGCACTCCACCTGGTTGCAAAAACGTACTAAGCGAATGTGTCGAACGACCACTGATGGTTCCGCAATCAATGTTAGAAGGTTGATATGCATATGACGCATCTCGTCTTGGTTGTTGTGCAGGTGAATCGAATAAATGTGAATCGGCACGAGCTGTATGGAAATCCGGAAAGAAGTCGTGGCCGCCATCAATTGAGGGGCATTCTTCCTGAAAATGCTAAATATAATTAGCCGCCTTCTAATTCAAATTTAGTTCTGGTATGCATAACGGTTCTTAAAGGTGTGATCTTTTCGAGGGTTACGTCTGCCTGCCCAGACGCGAGCCTGGTACTTTTACAGAAGCGGACCTCTGCCAACGACACACTGTGTACTTGAGATTCAACAACATAACAAACATACCATCATGGGGCCGACCAAATAAGAAGAATCCATAGCAGCTGATCCATTTCGAACAATATCTGAGTAAAGCGCTGCTAAAACATCACGTTAAAGGGTAGCATTTACAAAAGAAACATACGATCAAATTCGTAGTCAACAAGGCAGCTGCTGTCGAAGAATTGGGTTCCGATTTGCTGCATACAACCGTTTGGATTGACTTCCTAAAGACCACTACATAATCTTTGCAATGAATAAAAACATCATACAATCATTGTACGAACAGAGTG
Source organism: Steinernema glaseri (assembly GCA_000757755.1). Taxonomy (NCBI): domain Eukaryota; kingdom Metazoa; phylum Nematoda; class Chromadorea; order Rhabditida; family Steinernematidae; genus Steinernema; species Steinernema glaseri. The sequence goes on from KN172352.1 coordinate 21,312, forward strand.
GTCATCTTCGCTGCCACAATGCTCGTTCAAATGTTGTTCGCATCTACTAGCCATGTCTGATTCCGTATGTCGTGTTATTTCTTGCGGTGTTAAAGCCATCGTACCGTACATCTGCACATGGCGAACGCCTTCCTCGCCTCCGTGATGGGTTCTGACGATCTCCGTTTTCTCTTGAATTTTCTTTAGTTTTTGCTTCCTGTGAAGATATGCCAAAAGCAGGCAATTCACTATTAGTAGAATTAACAACCCAACTCCAAATAGGATCATAACAAATTTTGGATATTCATCCTGAAATTAAGTTCATTTCTCAAATGTACAATAAATCATCATCCGCAATTTACCTCTTCTCCAACACTGGCCACATTCAACCCAATAGAGGCGGATGTAACTGCACGAAGCGGTTCAGAAAATTCTGAAGACCCATGTCTGTTGACCGAGCGCAACTGCATTAGAATCGTACACCCAGGTGAAAGTCCGTGAACCGTAAGCGTCTGAAATAGGATTATTAGAGTCCTAACACACAAGTGTCGCAACCAACCGCCTCTGAGGTATTCACTGAGTGGTATTCAGAATCGCTACCAACGACACGGTATCGCACTTCGAAGACCTGTGGAGAACCTCCATTGAACCCAGGGATCCACGAGAGGGTGATTGATTCGTCTGTCGAGTTTACAACTCCGATTTCAAAAGGCAGGTCTGGTGTGGTTAGAGGCCCCAAGGGAATAAATATGTCGTCTTGTCCGTATCTGTTAGCAGCTATGCAGCGTATTCTTTTGACATAATCATGTGAGTTGACTTCGGATATCCATAAAACGCTCTAGAAATATTGGTACATGAACATGAAATCAATGTGGTCTCACCTCATACGTACTCATGGCAATTCTGTGTGAATAGAAAGAGTACTTAGTAGAATTTGATTCTATGTTAGTTTCCTGATTTTCCAGCTTCCATACAAATTTACAGTCGGGGACAGCATCTGCCCGACAGATTACTTTGGCTTTTCCACCCGGTGTAGCTGCAGCACGAGAGAATTGGGGTTGTCGAATTATGGTTGGCGCTTTGTTCACCAGGAGGTATGTTTTGTTCATTTGTGGCTGTAATTTTCATTTCGTGTATAATAAATACAAATTCATACATACCGTTCCCAATCCATTATCGGCAACACAAATGTATTCGCCGCTAGTCTCTTCCGATGCATTTACACGTAGTGCTGCGCGACGCTCATCTCGGATCACAGACGGCAGTTCTTTATCGGCTGAAAATTAAACACATTGTTATTCATTGTAATACCACCACTCAATTTACCTTTCAGCCAGCGAACCATGCCTTTCTTGCGTGGAAAGGCCTCAACAACACATTCCAGTTCGACGTCCTCGCCAGTGGTGGCGTAGACAGGCTGAGTTATGTGAGTAACATGAGCAGGAAATTCAACGGAAAGTCTGATGGTGGCGTTGCTCGAACCTATTTGGTTCGATGCAAATACGGTGTAAATACCGGCATCATGTCTTGCAACCGAACGACCAGTCAGCACTGGACCATTAGCAATGATACTTCCAATAGCATGTTGAAAGTGAATCCCATTTCTTCGCCATTTCCAGTTGCTAACAGGGGGGTTGGCGAACACTGTCAGGTTTTCACGAAATTGTTCACCTTCGCCGATGACAACGCTTATAGGGCCATCAGCAGCTATTTTTGGCGGATCTGAAGAACACCAATCAGCATATACGGTAAAACATGATCAAGCATACATAACACATTGACAGTGTACGACGCCGACGTCGGTTTAGTCCAATGAGGATGTGATGCTGTACAGGTTATTACAGAAGAGTCCAGATCTTCAGAAGCTTCAAAGACAATAATGTTTTCCACTTCGAACCCGTGGTGTTCGCCATTTCTTAAAAGTGATGAAGTAGTTACCGGATACTTCGCTGAAACCTACGAGCTATTTTGGACAGTCTCCGACCGCCAACGCACATCCTTCCCATTAAAATTCCACTCGATAGAGCTTTCTGGATTAGACGACGTTGTAATACATGCGAGCTTTGCTGTGCTACCAGCAACAATCTGCTCTCCTTGCAGAGGACGAATGGTGACTTTTTTCGGAGGGACTGAAATCGTAAATACAGAAAAGGATAAGAATAGAAATTCAGCATACATAAGACGACAGCTTTTTTTGATGCAACCAGTGGATGGTCAAGAGCATCATTCATCGCCTCACACCGGATAGGAGCACGATTTAGTGAACGGTCGAGAACGATCGAAATATAGCTCTGCGAAACATCTCCAGTTACAGTACTGCGCGTTTCCTTCATCTAAAATGAAGACACTTAGCAGATATCAACAAGTATTGGAAATCTTGGTCAAACATTATATGGATACAATCACCACAACCACGATACAAAATAACTTCCGAAAAGAACCATCACCGTACTACACATTACCTTTCTCCACCTTAGTTTAACTTTATGGCCAAACTTATAATGTTTCTTAAAATTTTGTATGAGTATGATCTCAGACGCAGACACAGTCATACATACCTTTTCAATTCCTCGAAACCACGACAATACCGCTAACGGGTTACCACCATGGGATTCGCAGGTCAAATTCAGCCTCTCGCCTTCAAGCATCGGGCCATGCTCAAATCCGTACACAAGGGGTTGCAGAGGTTGCGCTAAACAGTTTCAGCATTAGGTACTATAACACTTGGCATAAAACGTTACATAAAACACGAATAACATGCTGCTTTGTTGCAGTCCCTTCGCTGTTCCTAGCCGCACAGTCAACAACAATTTCGTGATTCTTCACTAGTTCATCGCGGAAATCTATATGCACAAAAATTGTACAAAATGCGTTGGATAGTTAACAAACCAAGAGAAAAGTTTGCTATGGTAACGAAGCCATTGGTAACGACTTCCTCATACTGTTCCGGGTCGGGTGACGGAGAACCATTGACAGAAAAGTATATTCTCGAGGCTGGATTCGACGGTCTGCAAGAAAAGTTTTCAAACGTTAACCACTGAAAACATACTTCGTTCGACATGTAATAGTTACACGGTCTCCGCGACGAATGCTCGAATCTCCATAAACGTCGACACCCATAGCGGGATAGCTAACCTTCAATCGTACACTGCCTCTTAGAGGCGCGATATTATGTCGATTCTGAGATCGGCATTCGTACTCAGCGCCATTATCCTTTGAATCCGCAATGAAAGAATATCTATTCACCGTTTCCTATAATAAAAAAATATTGGATTGGACAACTTAAAGAGTTTCTTACCTGGGTTGCAGAATCGTAATATGATGGGCTTTCAATGTAATGACGATTGAAATGCCATGTTACATTGGGAAGCGGATTGCCTCCAACGACAGAACAGAAAAGCGTCACGTTCTGCCCCGCTCGAACATTTTCAGTTCCACCAACAACAGAAATGCGTGGCCGATCAGAGGAATCTAAAGAAGCGTGCTTAACTAACATACGGACAATAAAACAAACATAAAACACTCAGGGAAACGCTGGTCCTGAGAGACGTAGACGTCTGCGAATGTTCAGCTTGACAGGTCAAAACCTTCCTGTGATCATGTCTCCTAAATTACAGTAGGCTTTCAATATCTTCATGAAATTGGAGACTCACGATGGCTTCCAATACAGCGAAGAATACGATGTTACGGTCTTATTTAAGTTGTACTTCTCCCAATTAGAGTTATTATCCACAATAAGTTTACCATTGATGTACCACTCCATGTGAGGCTTAGGTTTAACGTTCGGCACAACACATGTTACATTGAGCGCTTGATCTTCGGATACTTCAATAACGTCACCTTGGCGATAATGCATAAAGTAAACTGTTGAAGGCTTCACTGAAATTTCGATGGGTTACGTTGGCTCCAGATTGCGGTAACAAACCTAGGACGTCGAGATAAGCGGCTCCACGCATTGACCCTTCTCCACTTCGCAACATTTGACATTCAAACTTTCCATCGTCTTCTAAGCTGACACGCCGGATCTTTAAATTCAGCTCATCGGGCGTTTCTTTCTCGTAGCTGTAGCGTCCATCATAACCAGCCAAAACACCAGGTTCGTGGTGTCCGAGTAATGTTCCAGCGTTTGTTCGCCACTGGCTTTTTAATGGATTGCCGGAGACTGATGGCGGAGCAGTACACTGAAAAAGCACGTCGCTCCCGATGACAACAGACTTGTTCTGAGGGGCTTCTTTCAACTGGGAACAAGTTACACAGCAAATCAGTCCGAAGAAGCATATGAGAGCCAACGACGAATGGGACGGCGAATGGTCATGGTTGCCCCAAAGCATGACTGCATGAGCGGATGGCAAGCTGAAATAATAAAATTTAAATAGTAGCCAACAAGCGCGCGACACGATTTTACAACAACAACGCAACAAATAACAATCCGTTGTGATGTTCCGCGGAAATCTATTAGAGAACAAGTGCTATCGGCACAGGAAATCGACAGGGCGCTGAAAGAACAACAACTGACCCTCCGATTGCCGCGAGGTTAATAACGAGTGCGGTCGTCGTGTCGTCCCAACGACTCACACCCATCAAGTTGGCGAACGGTGCCAAGGAACAGGCAGGTAATAAAATCATGTACCATTAACCGACAGGCATATTACAAAAAGTTCAAATAATGAAAAATTGAAACGCACAAATAGTCGCCGTTTTAACAGATGCACAGGAGAAAAGACAGAAATGCAAGAACGTCACGATAGCGAAGAAAGCAAAACCCTCAGCCAGAAAATTTAAATGCCTCACGCGAAGATTCTTGCTCAAATTTCTTCTGCGCATAATTGCTCAGGCAATCAAAAATCCAAAACCTATCATTTACTACACGAAATATCAAGACTCGAGCCTCTCGAATTTACGGCAATGAAAACAAATGAGCGAAGGACGGAGGCAATTATGTCAACGCGAGGAAGAGTATGTGAAAGTTCGCATATTCGACTGATAGACGGCTAATTACGATAGCGCTACTCGCTGTCCAGCTGGGACAGGGGTTGCCACCCGCGGTTCCGAACTCGCGGATTAGCCTCATTTGGACACACTGTAGACGCACGTCCCATGTACGCAAAGCTGACAGAGCGAAGCGCTAATGAGAGGCGGCTTAGCTTGTGCCCCTTGATGGTCACTGCAGGACACGCGCATTTAGCTCATAAGTATCTCGGACATAACCAATAAACCAAATCTCATCGTGCGCGAAGGGCCAAATCTGCTCATCTCCGCTTATAATATTAATCAAAATTCAATAGACATCATGGTGTAGTGGGCCAGGCGGCACGGCCCGAGCAGGCGGACGAGTCGGCCACAGCTTCAGCCAAATTGTTGACTCGTTTGCCCTCCATTAACACTTCCTTGCAAAAACCAAATGCAAATTTAGCTGACAAATCACGAAGAGCGTGAGGCATTCTCGGCCGGTTTCTGGCGTTGCGCACCACCAGTCCTACGACGAAGACAAGTTGTTCGCTCCAGGACAACGCGCTTTGTGGGCACATGTTCACGTAAACGTATTACAAGCAGTCTGCGTCTACAAAGCGCGAAAACGTAAGAAATATTCAGCAGCTACCGCGAAGCGAGCACCCTTAGCCGCGCTTGATTGACCTGTCAAGAAGCACAGTCATAACAGTTCAGTGAATCTTCAATTCACTGTATGAATAGACTCGGTCGCGATGAGTGATGGATTATGTCGCAATATATCCATCGCAGTGCGCCAGAAGTGGTCAAATGGCGAAGAATAACGGTGCTATCGGATCACATAACGAGCCGCGGCTTAATAGCCACAAAAAGCGGTGCTCACCCTCAAGTGATCGCAAGAGATCGCCAGAGCAGACTTCGCGTCGCGAGTGGCTTTTCCACAGAAGGCGGCGACGGTAGCGCCGGTCGCACACCGTCGTCCTATCCGCCGTGTCTAATCCTCAGGGACAACGGGTGCTCAGTGGCCCCAACTATTCAGCCTAATCCCATTGTGAGCTGCTGCGGCGCGCCAACCTCACCGGCCACTGCGGTGTTGTGATCCCGAGTGACCCCACAGGATAGGAAGCGGCTTTTACCGCAGTAAAGGGGTGTGAAACGACTGCTGACACCGGACGTAGTTGGCATATGGCCATTCGCGTTGTTCGCCACCACTCAAAGGCCATTAACCGCGGGGAATCATAATCCTATTGAGCACAACTCACGCGCCACACAAAACCTGCGCGCATCTCAAATATCATGTGCTCGCACTTTCTAACCAAATGAGGTCGCTAACAGGAGATGGCCGGCCGTTTAGATCAAGTTGCGCCACAGCGTCCGAACAGCAGTCGGCCTGCTGGTGCTTGACTAGGGATAGAGTGTGGCCGCGAAAATGGCTCCCCTGCAACAACAGAAGTGGTAATAAATACCCCCGTAAGATGGTCGCGGAAAAAATGGTGACAGTCCAAGGGGCTAATGCTAATAGGCTGGGAACAGCCACAGCTACGCAGGTCCTGTTTTTCATACAAGTTTATCTGGACTTAAGGGTTTTTCCAACTTTTAAATAGCTAAAAGAAGTTTGCCGCCCTGCTGCAGCGTTAATGGAGATGAACATCGAGAGAGGACACCGATACATCAACGTTTTATCGGGATGAACAGCTAACGTTTCCTGAGTGCAACAGCATGTCGACTCAGTGTCACCTCTCGAATACCTCCACTTTCACTTCGTCAAGTTAATTAACGAGTACTCAGCCTGAAAGCGGCCAATAAAACAGCCGTTGGCGTCCGCACTTCGCTCTCGAGGGCGAGCTCGTCCATTAATTTTGGTTTTTTTATCGCCAGCCGCAATTATGAAAAGCTAATAAAATGAGCCAGCTTCCCAAGTTAAACTTTCCCTCGATATCACATCATAAGTAATAGAGCAAAAACTTCGCCCATCTGTACCGACCACCGCATCGATCATCGAAGCCGCATCGAAGAGCTAGGAACTCCTCCGGAGATAGGCGGCTCTCAAGTGAAAACGAGGCCAATTCCAACCAAACTCTGAATACTAAACGAACAGGAATTGGTAATGAGAGCCGTTAGGGGCTATTTCTAGTGTGCTTACCAGCCTGGAACTGTGGTTTGTCTAGAGTATGTTTTACGCTAGCGCAATTCTTAAGAGATTCTGATTAATTGTGATTGGACAAGACGGAAGATAGAGACTGTTGGCAAGGGTAACGATGAACGTGGACTCAAAGACGCCGCCAGGGGCTCAAAATAACCGAACCCTTCACGCGTTCCTTTCGTACAGCTTTCGACATTTGATATGTGCATATGTGTTATTGATACTATGTACGGAAGCAATATGAATGGAACTGGCTTCAATTGTTCGCGCCCATCGTGCACCATTTAAGCGATTACGTTGCATTGGCCATTGGTTCAAAGGGTTAGGGCGCGACTCGGCGATGAATAGCAATGATCTGTCAGAAGAGTTCACAAAAGACTCGGCGGTTCGCCAAGTGTGAAAGACAAAAAGAACAGGTTGGGGTAGGGCACAGCCTGGCCATATCCCGGCGCCTATCGCTCGACGTTTGTTCGCGGTGACCAATAGCCAACAATAAATCTCCAGACGCTCCCGCCTGGAGTCCGCGCCATCCGACTTTGATATGTCCAAAGTGAATACAAGAGTAAAACAAGCGAAAGCAAAGACATGGAGGGCGCGGGCAGTTCCCAAGGGGGATAGCGTATTCTCTTTTAATTCTTGGCGCCATTGCAACGATCGGTGGTAGTCTTTTGCCCACTTTACAAAGAGCGCACGAGGCGTTTTGGGAGACGGACAAAGGGCGACGAGAATTTGCAAGCGTTCGACATTGAGGCCAGCCGTAGATTACGCGGAAGCTATCTTATTTAAGGGTAAACTAGTTACGCAATGATCCCTGATGTATCGCCGCTCTGTCTAATTTCGTATCTGCATCAATTGCTTACAAGTTGCGCGCTGGAAACATGATCATTAGCGCGCAATTACCACGATCAAATAACAGAAATCCCCATGTCTTTCGATGCACGCATTACGGCGCGCTCGACCTATAGGCACAGAGACCAATTACTCCTACGTTTAATCTTTTTCTATCAAGGGGATGTGCATAATTTTTGGACTAATTAAGTTGTCCGTTGCAATTCCACTATTAAATAGCACGAATGTTTCAAGTTGCTCATTAGCTGGTGGGATGGATCTGCTCTCATAGATATTCTCGAATTCCCCTCTTTTTATGCACACTTCCGCCGCTTTTCTAGAGTCGTAGAAAACGTTCTTTTCAAGCACTATCAAGGACTTAAGGACACCATAGTATGCAAGAAAAAATGTTGCATTAGGTTTAATAATAAGTTCATTGACATAACACATTTGCCAAAAAAGGTTGTATCATACGAAGTAATTAGTACCGTACTATGTACATAATGGGTAGTGCTTAAATCCATACTTCAATAGGGTACGGTATCCCATCGTTTAGTTCGTGTATTTTGACTGTTGAGATCGCAAATTACATTTAAGTTGCAATACAATGACCTTCTGAAGAGCCTGAAAGATGTCGTCCCAAAATTTCAGAATAATTTGATACGCTTCTAGCAGCGTCGTTTTCTTCGGCACGGGAGCAGCTCCTATTCCGTGTGGAAGTCCTCGTAGTCATTCAGTGAAGCCACCACATTTTCATAAACAATTGGAAAATTACTCAGAATACATTGAATGGCCGTCAACAATGCTCAGTACATCCAATCCGCATTTCCAGTGATTTCATGGTGTCCTTCTCGGAAAGGCACCGTGTCCGGCCTATTTGGATAAATTTCGCATGTGATTCTTATATTGTCCCGAGGACGTTTGTGTACAAGTGAGGCTAATCCTGCGCTGGCACGCCACAGACATCTGTTCCATTTGTCGCTCTTATCATGTCCTATAGCTCTCCGTTTAACGTGTTCAGATCCCTCGTATGTCGCGATAGATAAGAAAAGTTCATGCGCTCTGCACGTTTTGAAATGTTTATCCGTACACTTTATGTGTACTTCATTTAAAACAAACATGTCCGAAACACGGTCGGTCCCCAGATCTTTCAAATGGCTTGTTTTGTTTGCGTGCGCGCATCAGCTTAAAAGGTATAAATGACTCAATTCAAAAAAATCATTATTTCGGACGGAAGAGGTTACCATGACAAGAACATTATTTCAGGTCGCCGTCACACTGGCTATATTTTAAGGGAAAAAAATGCACGGGAGCATTAGCGTAAAGAGGTCCAGGCGTCGTTGGAGTAGTTTTGCAAATAAGGAATTCTTGTGTCCCAAAGCAGTTTTCGCCGAGCTTTAAATAAACACGCAACAATGCGTTGTCTGTAGGGATGAACTTCAGATTTGTTTTCACGGAGTACTTCCGGGAAAGGTTCTGAATACGCGCGACTACAATGTTTCGAGCGTCACTCTATTGTTTGTGGCGTGAGATGTTCGAAAACAAGACGTCACTGTACCGTAGTTTTGTAAAGAACGTTCTACCCAAGCGTGTGTACGCGACGACGTAAACAAGCTGCATCGATAAACGCTTGCCAAGACACTCATGTTTTTTCCCGCCACGACCACCTTGCCACCCCGTTGGCAACGATACGGTAACTCGTACGATGACGCCATTTTGACTGTTTTCGCGCGCTTATGATACGATATTTGTTTTCCCTGAGTCCTTTTTGTTGTCGATCCACTGCACATTTCGCAACTACAGTGTTGGCCATGCACCCCAAACATGACAAAAGTTTGCAAGACGAGCAATCGCTTTCGTGAGAGCTACGCGTTTCAAAACAGAACACGTCAGTTGCCTTAAGACATAGTAAAATTCAAGTGGAAAATCAGCCTTTTGCGTTGCTTTTAGGTTTTAATGCGTACTCATGAAGAACACCACAGCGCCAGTATCTCAGCTTTACGACCAAGATCTCCTGAAATGGATCGTCGTCAAGCTCGGGGATACGAGCGAGTTGTGGTCGGGTGCAGTGGCCGCGTCGCTCATGACTAAGGAGATGCTCACTGAGCTGGAGACTTGTTTCCAAGAGCTCGACAATCACATTAAGCTCAAAATCATCCTAGCAATACCCCATTTATCCCACAGACTTCTTCACTTAGTACGTAAGCCGTTCGCTGATCCAGTTGTGTGACGTCTTGTTTAGTTTCGAACTCCACTTGAGCGACTTATCACTCAAGCACGACGCGATGCAGACGACTGGATCGAAGCAACCGCAGACATGTACCACGGTACCTTTGAACATGGGTCCATATCCATTCCAAACAGCGAAAAAGATCTCTTCAACAAAGCTATCACTCAACTTGAGCACATTCGTAAGAAAATGCGCCAATGTTGCTAAATGGACGATTGTTTGTTTCAGTCCAATACGGTAATTGTGCCGTCAACGATTCCCTCAAACAGCTGCCTCAAGAAGCTGCCTACATGACACACTTTGCTATACGCGTAAGTCACCAGTACATCGGGATGTCGTTTACTTACGCTTAATTTCAGACATCGTACGGTTGCCCGGAACGACATATTAGAAACCACTTCAATGTGAAGCACAAGCCGAAGTCCGGTCAACTGCTCGAGGATGTGACCAAAGGTACTGACTTCTCTTGCCAATTGTTCCCTACGTGTTAAGCAGCTTTCAAATCGCTGGGCGAGCTCAGTGGAAAAGGCAAGAATAATGGAATCGTCTCCTCGTTCCCGCTGCGCATGCGGAGCACAGTCAGGAAGCCGAACAACAACCGTGAGTCAGACGACGATGATAATTGAGTCAACGAAATATTTAGTTCCGATGAAGGGTATTCCGACTGTGAGCGCTTGCAAACAGTCTGCAGGATTTTCCAATGAGCCGCGAAAGTTCACACGTCCTTTGATAAAACGCGAAGGAGGAGCCAAACTTTTGGAGCTCGACGAGATCCCGCAACCTATGATGAAGAGGAGACGTCGAGGTACGGAAGTTGAAGAGAAGAAACCAAAGGCGGAGAGCTTGAAGAAGAGACGCGAATCCGAATGTCTATCGTCGCCTACAAATGCATCCGCTCCCGTACCGGAGGCCCCTCGAAAAACGGAACAGCCCATCCAAGACAATGAGGTTTCGGAGGGAACCGGGGATACGTCCGTGATGACGGCTTCTCCTGAGGTGACGCCGCCTCTCAACTTACCGACTTCCACAACAGTGGAGCAGCCCTGTGAACAACGTCAAGAGGCCGAAACAGAATCGAAGGCGCAGGTTTAAGGGTGTCCGGTAACTATATTTTCATGTCTTCTTCCTTTAGGAGCCCGAAAAAGAAGTACCACAAGTTGGACCAGTCTCTGATCCAGTCGTTCAGTATTGCTCAGATCTGTATCGTGCGTCGAATCGTCTAGACCAGAATGGCTATTGTGCTATTTTGTCATTTATGAGAGGTAACAGAAGTAAGGGGACACGATGCCAGGACGAAAATAAGTGAACGCCTTCTAGCACCTCACCCCTCCGTTCCTACAACCGAGTCAGTCGGAACGGTCAAACTTACAGAGTCCAAAGAAGCTTTGAAGCAGGCGGACGGCTCAACCAAGTTTATGTTAGTGGAAACAATTTTTGAGGTACCGTATACCAGTTATGCCAACGTATAGCGCATGTTCCAGATGGATTACAAGCGAGGCGAATGGAAGCGACTTCGTAAAGTTCGCCCTCTTCGTGAAGATGAGATGAATGGAAATTCGCTCCCTCTAGTCCAAAAGGCACATGTTTGAAGTTCTTGTAGTCTTCTAGTTGCAATGAGCCTTTCGTATTGTAAAAACTGTACATAAACGGACTTCTCAACATGCTATATGCTCAGGTCTCGTCTGTAAATAAATTTCTTTGTTTTCCCCGCATTGTGAGTCGGACAATGGGAGCACAGGCCTGTCCAGTAGTCAGTCCTCTGTTGATTGCTACTCCACGGAGCGCGAGTGCTCCGCGTTTTCTCAGCTTCATTCTCATCGCACAATTCGTGAAATATGTAATTAAAAGAGTTCGCCAAGCAATCCCGGCAGAATGCCGCAGGCTGGGCAAAAAATTAATTAACTGCCACTGGAGCAGCCGCTCCTCCTCCGGGTTATGAACTCGGCGCGGTTGGTTACCCAATGTCTAGTTCGCCACGCTGCGTTTGGGCCAACACAGCGTGTCCATGGAAACAACGGTAATCCAAGCGTGTACGAAAGTGGCCTTTGACAAGACCTATCGCGCAAAGCGGCATATTTCCTCTCCGCCGTCCTTTCGCTAAGCTGCAATTAGGGCTGAAATTACTGGGATTGATATTTACTTTCACACCCTCTGCTCCCTTGCGGATAATGAAAGAAACGCGCGAGGCTAATTGCGACGAGGACAATTTCAGGTCTCCCGCCGTGCAGCTGAGTCATGTACGAGCTGAGCCGAACAGTAGATCTCGAAACGAGCACGTCATGCACGACGAATAATCTCTCGACGTACTACTGTGAGGAGACCAGCACGACGTATGCTTGCATCGCCTATCGCAATCAGGTTCGTTCGAGATTCGATGAGCGGAACTTGAGCCTGTGGTCAGGTGAACATCGTGAAATGGGAGACAAAAGAGGCAAAAGGAACGAAGTCGCACGGCGACATATACGAAATCAAGCCGGAAGGCGACCTGAAGAGAGCAACAATCGTCGTCCAGGCCAAACTGTGCCCCGTCACGCAACGGACATTCCCTCTGCTCGTCGTCGGATGTTCCACTCACGTCGCTGTAATTGTGCATCCTTCGGAGTTTTCCAACCGAGCCTTTTCAGATTTATGACCCTCAGACAAAAAAACTTTTGTGCTCTGTCAGTATCCGAGAGGTTTGTTTGCAGCAGTGAACCCACAAAACAGACCACTTGCAGACCAAACAGTCCGCTAAATTGCATTTCGCCTGTGGACTATCCTATGTGGAAAGCACGGTCTTCGCCGGTAACGTTTTATTAGAGTACAAGTTTGAACTGCGTCAAAACCACTTCAGGCACATCGTCGGGAGAAATCCTTGTTTTCAACTGCAGCGGCGAGACCATTGTCCAACACAAGGCAACTCTTACCGTAAGCTTGTCCTTGTTACCCACTTTTTAGCCCTATCTCCCCTGTAGGCTCACTCCGCTCCGATCACAGATATCGCCACGTGCATATTCGACTCACTAACCTGTTCCAGCGATGCAACAGGGCTCGTCGTTGTCTGGAGCAAAAGCCAAAAAGTCTCAAAGCAGATAAGCACTAAGTACCGTAACCTGTGTGTTCCGATTTCACATGACGTGTTCAGCCAAAGCATATCCTGCCTCAACGTTTTGCGGAAACAGGCCATTTGCGGTACCCATTTCGGACAGGTGCTCTTCTACTCAACGCAAACCGGGGAACTCATGGCCGAAGTTAGCGCACACGCCAGACCTTTGTATTCTATTTCCGTTGCACCTGAGTCCGCATATGTAATCCCCTAATTATAACGGAACACCTTGTTGCATATTGCAGGTACTCACGGCCAGCGAGGACACGTTTGTTCGCGTGTGGAAGCTTCACACACGCAAACCAGAGCCGTTCCAGGTACAAAGTGGTCGCGTTCCTTTTAGCATTTAACGTTCAGGTCGAATGGCGTTTCTCGATATCCGTCCCAGATTTTCCCATCGTCGGCGCACAATTCACAAACGGCCGAGGAAGCCAATTTGCAATCTCTGCATACGACTCCAACAAGATCAACGTGTTTCGTATTGCGAAGAAGACGGCGCAGTGACACGCAATAACCACGTGTCGGAAGAGAAAAGCACGTGTCGTGTGCACTTGTAATTACTCAGAATAAATTGTGTTCGGAAATAGCATGTGTACAAGGGTACTGCAGGGATCTACTTTCAAGTCAAAGTCTAAAAAGAAGACAGTAAGAGGAACTCTTCAGGAACACTTCACTCATTTTTTGCTATGAACAGAAAAAAACTAAGGAGATTAGCGGGCATTAAAAAAATCGGTGAACCCTGACACACACTTGGATTCTGTGCATAGAAATCTGAGCGTCCAAATAAAAAAATTCATTGGTGATTGATGGAATTCATAATTTATGCACGCAGTCGCCAGAAGACAACCCCTGTCAGTTTTCCTCACACGTAACATCCGAGTGTCGGTATAGAAAAAGTACGTTTTAAATGTCGGTATTTTTTTAAAAGGAGAATCTAACGCTGCTATTTTTTCAATTGCAAGGTTGTTCTTTTGGACTCTAATTGTTATTGGAAACCTAGTGCAAACGATAGCAAAACGAATAAAAGAGAAAATTCGTTTATTTGCAAAAAAAAGAAAAATTTGGTCGAAAAATTCATTTATTTGTAAAAAATTGACCTTAAATGTTAGAAACAATGAAGAAATTGCATAAACGGACCGTTAAAATCTTTTTATGCATTTCAGTGCAATACGCGTTTCTCAACTGTTTCCAGATGTTCTTTCCAGAAATTTTGCTAAAACATCGTTGCAGCCAATTTCGTTATATAAATGATACGTAAGCGTTAAGATGCGACAGCCCTAACAATCCAGAGTAACAGTCCCTTCGCGCCTACCGGAAATTCAATGTTATTTGTACCACCGAGAAGGCCTTTGTCGGTAAAAGGGAAGCTAATTGTGTGAACAAAAGATGGGTCACCAGCCGAAAACAGTAGTGATGTTTTACCAGTTGCGCAACAAGTGTTTGTCCCTACGCAATCCTTTTCCGCTTCATCTCATTTAACAAATGCCAATTTGTGTTTATTTTTCTCCACGCCACCACTCCTGTCCATGTGCAGAAGGCAACCGGAACCTCGTAACACGCGGCTAGCAAACTGGACGATCCCAATTCGCACTTTTTTGCCTCAGTGTCTAGTGGAGGTGTGTGTTTGTTTGAGAAAACATACGCTGTGACCCCGATGTTCACATTAATTATTACCGCGTTGGGCCTTCCCGATCACTCTCGATATGTTTGCTCTATTTGTGTCCACTTGAATGGTTGCTGTTCGGAACGTCTTTGTCCGCTTGCCTCTTTGACATTTGCATATGGACGTTGCCTACTTAGAACAGGCACTTACCACCCTCAGAGACACCGTAGCCCAATTGCTCGCGACCCTCCAATTCAGCAGCTTGTTCGCTGAACTCGAGCCGCCCTCTCTTATCGCCATCAGTAGTATGCTTGTTGACAGTCGCCGACACATTCTTTTCCCAAGTGCGCATGCGCCACATTGTCCACATCTTTTGTCCCCGGCCACTTCTTCCCTGTTTCAGAAGTTCTCTTATCAATTCATCGATAATCCCTCTCCCGTGGTTTATGATGATCGCGTAGAGCGAACATGCGGCTTCTTCTCGTTTCTATTGTGCTAAGTACGCTGTCCTACTTTGCACTTTCCGAGGAGCTCAACAGTGCCGACTGCACAAAGAATGAGGTATCACCTTTCGGACGGCGGTGAACTGTCAAGTGACCTGTGAATTCAGACCCAGTTCTTGTGGAGGATAACGTCGGATCGTCTTCAAGTTCCTAGCTACCTTTTCGGCACAATCCACGTGTCATACAGGCAAATATGGAATCAAGGTATACTCAGCGAGGTGAAACAGCCGTTCAGGTCACGCCGTGAAATTAGCAGCGATTTGTGCTAATGGCCTTAGCACAAAGGCTTTCAGCGCGCACACTTCCACAGGAATGGCCATATTATAAATAATTGCCATTATTTCGTTGTTTGCTAGCCCTCCAAAATCGCAATTTCAGTTCCGACTGTGGTGAAAAAAGTTTTCAACAACACAAAGAATGTGGTGTTTGAACTGGAACTACAGAAGGAAGAGACCTTCCGGAGGCTGGCCAAGTGCAAGAACTTGCCCAATATGGAGCGAATCCACCAACACATTCCACGGGAGCTTTATGGTCGTCTCAGGAAATGTAAATATTTTTTGTTCTACACGAGACTAAAGTGTCTGTTTACAGATCTTCGGGGCTTTAGAGAATATGTAGTCCAATGGTTCGCCAGACATTCATCAAATCGTCTGATGGCGAAGGAGAACGCCAAAAGATTCTATAAGTCCATTGTAGGTAGGCTTCTAGATTTCTTCGGCCGGAAAGTAATCCTAGCGTCTAGACAGCTGGGATCGGAAAAAGCCAATTTGGATATTGTTCATGCTCTACCGACTCGAGCATCCGTTCGAAGACATGGACAGCGTTCCGATGCTCGACGTCCATCTTGCGCATCTGTCACGAAGAGGAGGGAAGCGGGTATTTGCTCTAGAGTCTCCGGAAGAACAGTGCGATCCCCTCTATTCTGTGTCCGACTCCGAGGTATAAACTGTCCACAGGGCGCATCACAAATCTCCTCCGGCTTAGGTTCAATTTGCTATTAATTACACGTTATCGTACTTGGAATCTATTCGAGAGGAACGTTTGTTGACTCTGCGACATGTAAAGAAGCCAAATTACAAGATGACGACCACTCTGAGGTTAATCGAAGGGTACAAGTGCGGTAGTCTCGAAGCGACTTTGGCCGACCCCTCAAGTGCCCGACACGCGCTCGGATTTGGAGTCAGTGCTGATGATGACCGAAGGGCGAAAGAAGTAATATTAAGAGTCGAGTCCGTTTGGAAAACGTTTGTCTTCAGATTGACATGAAACTCCGCGACGACATTATCTCCAAGAGGAATGTTAGGATGGCCGAGCGGATCAGAAGCTTTCTTGAAAAAAACACCTTGCAGAGTTTCTTTTTTGCAGTTGGAACAGGTAACATCGGATATCTTCCTTGCAAACCTCCTGCTTTAGGTCACTTCTTTGGAAACAGTAG